>JAVKPL010005391.1:0-105737 GCA_032173675.1 Gastrolobium villosum | reverse complement strand
CAATGCAAATTGAAATTCCAGGCGGGGAAATACTAGCAGTAGAAGAGGATGAGATTGAGGAAAGTGCGTGGAAAATGTATTTTGATGGAGCAGTTAATATGCATGGTAATGGCACAGGAGCAGTAGTCATTTCACCGGTCGGCAAGCAATATCCGGTGGCCATCAAGTTGGACTTTGACTGCACCAATAACATTGCAGAATATGAGGCTTGTGCTAGCGGTTTGCGTCTAGCAATCGATTTAGGAGTGAGACAGTTGAAAGTATTTGGAGATGCAGCGCTTATCATTTACCAGGTGAATGGTGAGTGGCAGACTAAAGATGCAAAGTTGATGCCCTATCAAAAGTACTTGACTCGGTTGATTGCAGAATTTGAAGAAATAGAATTCTCACATTTAACCAGAGACAAAAATCGATTTGCAGATGCCTTAGCCACGCTAGCTGCAATGACTAAACTGGATATCCATAGTGATGTCCAACCCATCCAAGTTGAGATGAGCGATGAACCAGCCTACTGTGCTAGTGTGGAGGACGAGCGCGATGGAAAACCTTGGTATTTTGATATCAAACAGTATATTCAGCACAGAGAATACCCAACTGGGGCAAATGAAGCCCATAAAAAGATCGTCCGCCGTTTATCAATGGCCTTTTTCTTGAACGGAGAAGTCTTGTACAAGAGAAGTCACGATGGCACCCTTTTAAGATGCGTAAATGCTCGTGAAGCTCACTCAATCATGATTGAGATCCATGAGGGAATTTGTGGGACCCATGCCAATGGTCATATGATGACGCGCAAGATCACGAGAAGTGGATATTATTGGTCTACCATGGAGGCAGATTGCATAGAGTATGCTCGAAAGTGCCAAAAGTGTCAAATGTATGCAGACCGTATCAATTCACCATCTTTTCCATTACACAATATGGTGTCTCCTTGGCCGTTCTCAATGTGGGGGATAGATGTTATTGGCCTGATCAATCCAAAGGCCTCGAATGGGCATCGCTTCATCCTGGTAGCAATAGATTATTTTACGAAGTGGGTAGAAGCTTCATCGTATGCCAACATTTCACAAAAGGTGTTTGTCAAGTTTCTGAAGAGGGATATTATTTGCAGATATGGGATTCCAGAAAGAATAATTACAGATAATGCTCCTAATCTTAATGGCGCAGAAGTACAAAAGCTATGTGAACATTTCAAGGTCAAGCATCACAACTCAACGCCTTATAGGCCTCAGATGAATGGTGCAGTCGAAGCAGCCAATAAGAATATAAAAAAGATCATTGCCAAGATGGTTGTGAGTTATAAAGATTGGCATGAGATGTTACCCTATGCTTTACACGCGTATCGTACCAACATACGTACGAGTACTGGGGCAACACCTTTCTCCTTGGTGTATGGAATGGAGGCTGTCTCTCCGATAGAAGTCGAAATTCCTTCATTGAGGGTTTTGATGGAGGCAGAATTAGAAGAGTCTGAGTGGGTGAAGGCACGATATGAACAACTGAACATGATTGAAGAGAAAAGATTGACAGCTCTTTGTCACGGGCAGTTGTATCAGAGCAGAATGGCTAAAGCCTTTAACAGGAAAGTTCGGCCAAGGGAATTCCAGTCGGGTGATTTGGTCTTAAAGAAAATCTTGCCCAATCAAGAAGATGCTAGAGGAAAATGGGCCCCAAATTATGAAGGCCCTTATGTGGTCAAACATGCATTTTCTGGGGGAGCGTTAATTCTACAAGATATGGAAGGGAAGGAGTTACGAAGACCAATAAATACTGATGCTGTCAAAAGATTCTATGCCTAATACTAAAAAAAATAAAATAAAAACCGTTAGATCGAAAACCCGAAAGGGCGGTCTAAGATATTTGGGGCAAAATTTTGTGGCGAAAGATGCATAAGAGGATCATGTTGTGGAAGAGGCCATGATGACACCGGTGATGCAATCAAAAAGTCAAAGAGAATCAATTGAATGAATGACAAGGAACTGAAACTGGGGCAAATTTTTCATGAGATCTCTAAAGTTCCATTGTTTCTTTCCTCTCTCTTTTTTTAGCCTTAGTATCACTTCTCACAAAAGTTTCATGTACAATCAATTTTCATATCAATAGATTGACTCCGCTTGTCCAAAATAATTTTTATTCTTACTTTTAGCTTTAATCTATAAATGCATATCTATTTATTAAATTCATGTCTCAAGCAACATAACTTGAGTTTAATAATGCGGTTAAACAACGCTCATAGCAACTCGTCAAGTATTGGGTTTGACCATAAGACTCGGTAGTATTGAACAAGGATCATGATGGGATGGCATAATCATGACATTGGGAATGAACCGCCACAGTTTAGACAAGGAAGAAAAAAGTAAAGACAAATTCATATGCAAGTCACTAGGTCTAAAATCTGGCGAATGCGGGGTTTGATTGGTTTCCAACTTTTCAAGTGGTCGTCAGTTTGGATCTTCAAAAATGGAAGGTCTCTAAATTTTCCCCTCATAATTTCTTGATCATTGTGATTTCTTATTTTTTATTTTAAATTTTTTTATTTTTATTTTTTATTTTTTGTAACTTTTAAATCCCTGGGCTCAGAGGCCTCGCATTTTAAATTCGTGTCATTTATTTTTGAGCTCAAAGGCTCATTGCAGTTTAACTTTCAAGCTCATAAGTCTTTCATTCTAAAATTTTGTCATCTATTTAAAGCTCAAAGGCTCATCACAATTGAATTTTCCGGTCAAATGCCACACAATTTATATTTATTGTCTGTGTGGGAACCCATATCCAGTTGGTTAAGATTTCTCTTTCCGTTAGTATTCCCATTTCCAGTTGGCTGCAAATGTTCATTTTTTAAACCCATATCTAGTTGGTCCCAAATGTTTATTTTGTCTTTAAACCCGTATCCAGTTGGTTAAAATTTCTCTTTCCGTTTGTATACCCATTTCCAGTTGGTTGCAAATGTTCGTTTTTAAACCCATATCTAGTCGGTTCTGAATGTTTATTTTGTCTTTAAACCCATATCCAGTTGGTTAAGATTTCTCTTTCCATTTGTGTACCCATATCTAGTTGGTTGCAAATTTCCTTTTTAAACCCATATCCAGTTTGTCCCAAATGTTTATTTTGTCTTTAAACCCGTATCCAGTTGGTTAAAATTTCTCTTTCCGTTTGTATACCCATTTCCAGTTGGTTGCAAATGTTCGTTTTTAAACCCATATCTAGTCGGTTCTGAATGTTTATTTTGTCTTTAAACCCATATCCAGTTGGTTAAGATTTCTCTTTCCATTTGTATACCCATATCTAGTTGTTTGCAAATTTCCTTTTTAAACCCATATCCAGTTGGTCCCAAATGTTTATTTTGTTTTTAAACCCGTATCCAGTTGGTTAAGATTTCTCTTTCCGTTAGTATTCCCATTTCCAGTTGGCTGCAAATGTTCATTTTTAAACCCATATCCAGTCGGTTCTGAATGTTTATTTTGTCTTTAAACCCATATCCAGTTGGTTAAGATCTCTCTCTCCATTAGTATACCCAAATCCAGTTGGTTACAAACATTTTCTTTTCCATTTGAGATCCCATATCTAGTGGGTTTCAAATATTTCTTTTCCACTCAATTTGTCAACCCATATCAAGTTGGTAACAAAACTTTTCTTTTCTAGTTATGAGTCCTTATCTAGTTAGTTCCATATTTCCTTTTCTAGTTGTGGGGTTGATCGAGCTCAGAGACTCGCTGTGTTTAATTCTTAGATTGCACCTCGCCCGTAAATGTTTCCTATTGTTCTTGGACAAAATTAGAATTCATGTCTTTATTGTTTCTTACAACAATAATATGCTAATTGTGATTTATCATATTATTTTAGTAAGAAACAAATAAAGAGGGGCAACTGTGAACACCTAATTTTGTCCTAAATATAAAAAAATAAATAAATAAAAAATAATAATAATAAAATAAAAAAAATCCAATTATATTCCTTTCTAAGTAATTTAGTCGGTGTATCATATTAACAACTGAGAAGTAGATCAAAAAAAGATTGAAAAAAATATATATATTTTAAAAAATGGGCTGATTGTGATAGTCAGTAAAGTTTTTGTTTTTGTCTTTTGTTTTTAGTCAACATTACTTGTTTCTATCCTAAAACAAAAAGGAAAAAAAAAAAGAGTGATCAAAGCAAGCATGCTGAAAATGACTCTTGCTCCCCACTGTCAAAACCTTGCACTGACGCATGCAGGTGCTGCAACACCAAAACAAAATTAAGCTACAAATGGAGGCAAGCAAAAATACAAAACAGAAAAAGAGCTTATGAAGTTATCACCAAAATGGGGAGTCAAGATGGCATCTCTGATCAAAGGAAAAGCAGCATGCCTGACCACCAATGGGATGGAGCAGAAGGGGAATCAAGAAATCACGTTAAAAAAAAAAACTATGTTGATGATGGGCTATAAAACAGGGGGACTTCTGGTGGAGAGGGACTGGGAAAAATTTCAGATTTCCCACCCCTGTCATAGAGATACCCAGTAATAAACCATCTCCATTTTATACCATAACCCAAAAACCAAAAAATCATCTCAGATCTATTCAACCCCGAGCTAGGCATCGTCGCGTTCACTATTGAATATCTGTTTGCTGTGCTACCTCCACTTTGTCACCGGGCTCATCCATCATTTGAAGCCTCGGTTGCAACTTTCTTCCTAAAGGTACAAGAAGACCTTTATTTGCAAATCTGATTTGGGTGCAAACACAAAAGTTATTCACTTCCATCCTGTTTTACTTTGCATTATTATAATACTATTTTGCTCCTTGTATTTTAAGTTAGTTTTTCGTTTCATTTCTTTATAATATAAAAGATTCATGAGTGGCTATTTTGTTTCCTAGTGTGTGTCATTGTGGTAAAAATGAATAAAGAAATATTAGAGAAAGCTAAGCTAAGCAAAGGCATGTAGTATGCAGTATAGGCTTCAGTTGTTTTCTTTTCCCTAGAGTAGAGTAGGTACCCTTTTAGTGAATAAAACAAAATAAAATGATCAAAAGGAAGCATGCTGTGATTTTTACAGCTTTCGTCTTCTTAGTTTTCTTCTATCTAGTAGATTAGGTAGCCTTTTCATTTGATATTAAAACAAATAATAAAAAAACAAATAATAAAAAAAAACCCAAATAGCCCGTGTTCATCTATTTGTTTTCTAGTAGATTAGTTTTCTTCTAGCTAGTAGATTAGTTTTCTTCTAGCTTTCGCCTACTGATGGCTATCTTTTTGTATTGCCATGTGTTTATCTATTTGTCAATAAAATATGATTAAACATTCTTAAAATTATAAAAATAAAATAAAATATAGTGGTTACATTATCGCATCCTATGTTATTTTTATTATTGATACTTGCTTGTTTATGTTAGACATATATCATATGCAATATTAATAAAAAATACAAAATAAAAGGAAAACAAAAATAAAAATATGGAAAATAAATCAATATAGTTTTACTTTAAATTCATCCAATGATTTTTAACGTTAATATATGAAGATCCAACCTCAAAGATAATTTAACCGTGACGGTTTGTTAATCCCGTAATCTTTTGAAGCATTTTAGCCGTGACGACTTGGTGATTCAAAATTTATAATAAAAAAATAATAACATGAAATCTATTTTTTAGGGGATTAGCTGGGTTGAGACAGCCTGTTAATCCCATAATCTTTTGGATCATTTTAGCCGTGACGGCTTGGCGATTCAAGATTTATTGTAAAATTTATACTGATAAAAATAAAAATTATTGAAATCAATACAAATCATCAAAGCCAAAACTCTCCAATGATTTTATTTAAAATGAATTATTTTAAAAATTAAGATCAATCAACACACAAATATTTTTAAGAACGACGTAGCTTTGAATTCCTCACTGCACCGGGGGATACGTCGGAGCGGAACTCTTTCCGTCAAGCTAAAATAAAATTCTTGTTTTTCATAATAAGGATTAGCTAAGTTGAGACAGCTTGTTAATCCTGTAATTATTATTTCAGATTTATTTTAGTTGTGACAACTTGGTAATCTGAAACTTCTAATTTTAAATCAAAATAATCAGTACGCAAACAAAAAGAACGACGTAGCTTTGAATTCTTCACTGCACCAGAGGATACGTCGGAGCGGAACTATTTCCGTCAAGCTAAAATAAAGTTTAATAAATTATTTCTCTTCTTAATCATATTTATATTTTATGGGGAAAAGCAAATATTTTTAAAAGCTATTAATAATTCGCACAATTAATTTAAGGTAACCGTTTTTAAACGGATGTGTCAGGGGTGCAGTGGGATTAAGTTTCCACCCTTCCATGCACATAATTAGACTCCCGAACCTTTGATCTAAACTTTTAAAGACCAGTTTGCAATAAAAGGTTTTCCAATTTTTCCAAAGTAAATAAAATTGGTGGCGACTTCATTGTTTTAATTATTTAAATTTCGGGTCGTTACAGGTACCATAAAGTAGCCACCAAGATTTCGGATTCATAGTGTATTGAGTATTGATGGCATCAAAATCGCCAAAGGTTCCACTATTGCTAATAAAATTTGCATACTCCAAACTAATTCGGCTTCGGTCCTCCATGGTAGGAAAGAATCTCCTTAAACATTTTTGTCGCTCTTGAGTAAGCTCTAAATCCATGTGTGGAGGAACTCGACTAGAATCTTCCTGAAGCCATTGTTGACTATAGTATCTAAAAGAAAAGCAAAAAAAATCAACAAGTTATCAAATTATATCAAGAGAAGTATTAATTTTAAACTAAATCATATTTAAAAACTTACTTGGGATTCAAAGCATGTGCCAAACAGTGTAGTGGGGTTGAGTTTTTTGTCCAACGATCCACAAGAATGCGATGCACCACATCATAAAAAGAGGAGCTCTCGTCCATCCTCCTCCCCTCTTTATGGTATATAGCTTTCTTCACTTTCACAATCATTGCATCCCACATATCATATATCAAGTGAAGACAAGCTTTATCAGTGTCACAAGCTCTGATCATATCATAAATAGGAGCAGTGAAGGCAAGTATGTAATCAACTGAATCCCAAAAACAATCATCCAATAATTTCTCCTTCACATATCTGGCTCTCCCAAGATTATCATCTCTATAAATATTCCATTTTTCACTTATCACCATATTTTGGAGACCACTCTTTATTAACTTGAACCTCTTCAGCATCACAATCATTGAAGCAAAACGAGTATCAGCAATAGAAAGCAACTTCAAACTCACAAACTCATTAAAGATGGCCAATCTCATAGAATGATTCATAATGAAATGCTTTATTGCAGTAATATCACCTACAATATCAGAAATCCAACTGCATTCCTCATATGTTATTTGATTGCTCTCCACATTCTTTGCAGCACAAATATTTTTCACAGCCAAATTCAATGTGTGAACGACACACGGTGTCAAGGTAATAGATGAGAATTCCTGCTCAATCAATTGCCTTGCTCCCTTACAATTTGCAGCATTATCTGTGACTACTTGAACCACATTCGCCTCTCCTACTTCTTGAATAACTTCCTTTAGCAACCTGAAAAAGAAATTTTTATCATTAGTCTCCCTCGAGCAAATAAACACTTAAATAGAATACAAAAGTTCAAACAAACAACCTGAAAATGAAATTCTTATCCTTAATCTCCCCTGAGCAATCAACTGATTTTAAAAACATTGCTTTACCATCAGATACTGCCATGAAATTAATGAGTGGCCTCCTTTGTGAATCACTCCACCCATCACTTACAATACTCACCCCTTTATGAGTCCAAGCCTCTCGAATAGGTTCACACAACTTATCAATATTTTCTTTCTCCTTTTGCAACAGAGTGGTTCGCAGTGAGTTATATCCCGGTGGCAAATAACCTCCAATATTATGATTTGCTGCATAAGTATACGAAGCTTGGAAGTAAGGGTTCTTTGCCAAATTGAATGGCAATCCTGCTGAATAAAACATTCTAGCAATCAGGTAATTTAATTCTTCTCGCTCCCCAACATTAAATGCCATCTCAAGAGAACCTGTAGTTTTTCTTTTTTTTTTGGGCACGTGGAAGAGCTAGAAGGAGGTAAAGGTACATTTCTGGGTGCATTGGATTGCTTTCTCTGGTCAGCTTCTTTTTTCTAATTTCTCCATCTCTATCAGATCTCTATTTTGCACCATTAAGCATTTCCCAATTCCTTTGCCTGATAGTTTCAACAAATGAGCCCTCACTCTAGTATATGAACTTTTAAAATATTTTTTACAAAAGTTGCACATCCAAGATAAATTTCCTCCTCCTTCCACTATAGCATCTATTTTGGTAACATTTCCATAAGGGTTTATCTAGTAATTCATTGACATCAGAAGCACTGGTAGCAGCAGTGGCACTATTACTTGCACTGGCAGAGGCAGAACTCGAATGATCCATCTTGTAATTCTATAAATGTGTTAAACAAAAATAAAATTAGTGAGATTGATTTAGTATATAAAACATAACACTAAATTACTTGATGCAAGCAGAACAGAACCCTTTATGACTAATTTAGTGTATAAAATGGAGCACTAAATTACTTGTGAAGGGACAAGAACACTTTATGACTAATTTTGCTTTGATTAACTGTGATTTCTCTTTTTCAAGTCAATTTTCCAAAATTGAATAATTTAAGCTCCTATGTATCCAGAGCTTGCGAAATTAATTTTACACAAGGCTTTGTGGTGGATGATGTCCATGGTTTCTGATGCATGAGGCTTCAAGCTTCTAATTGAGTTTTCTAATAAGTTTGTCATTCCTATATTGATAGAATTTATAACCCACACTACTTAGAAAAGTATGCTTTCAAGTTTCAACAACCCACACTTTGAGAGAATTTTCTGATGGGTGTGTGAGAAACACAAGACTGGATTGTGGGAAGGACAAGTTTCTGCGTGTGCAGCATGTGGAACTACCAGAAATAATGATAGTTTTTGTGAACATGAGCATGACACTTACAGATTGTGAAGATATGTGCATGAAAATTTTTTCTTGCGCTGCTTTTGCAAACGTGGAGATTACTAATGGAGGGACTGGTTGTGTAATGTGGAGTGTGGACTGATGAGCTCTTAGACATGAGGCAGTTTTCTGTTGGTGGCCAAGATCTTTATGTCAGATTAGCAGCTTCTGATGTTGTAGGCATGTTTCGTTAATGTTTTTATACTTCATATTTTTGAGTTTTAAGTTTTTCCTACTTTCCTTTTGGTATTGTTGTTGGTGACTAAACTAAGTAGTGAGAAGGATGAGCAGATGTTGTCTATGTATACATGGAGAATAACAGCCTAGACTCTATTTTATTTGGTGAGTTATTATTTTCTTTCTGGCTCTGCACCTTCAAACTTAAAAATGCCTTCTTCCCAAACATATATGGCTGATATTGGACTATGATTTATATTTAAATAATTGATATTTATCAGAACTATTGAAAAACTATAAAAGTATGATTGCTTGAGACTTACCGGAGATGTAGACGATGACGGACGACCGGAGACGACGACCGGCGACAAAAGAAGAGAAGGACCAGGCGGCGACCAGCAGCCACCACTCTCCAACGCAAGAGAGGATCAGAGATTCAGAGGATGAGAGGATAGGGTTCATTTTTTATTTTTATTAAATGTTTTTTATTTTTTTAATTGTAATTTTATTTATTTTTTACAAAAAAAAAATGCAAAACGTGTCCCAAAACGTGTCCAAATCTGTTGACTAAGTGTCGGATTCGGTCAAGCACGCGTGTCCCTCGAGTCAACGTGTCCCAAAAAGTTGACCACGTGTCGGACGCGTGTCCGAACGTGTCCGCGTCCGACACGTGTCGGACGCGTGTCCGAACGTGTCCGCGTCCGACACGTGTCGGACACGCATTTTTTCACAAAAAACACGAGTCCGTGCTTTGTAGGAGACTAGGGCCACCACTAAAAACATGAGTGCTTCTATCAGGAATTTAGAGAATCAAGTTGGCCAGCTGGCTAAGCAAGTTGCTGATAAAAATCCAGGCACTTCCTCTAGTAACACAGTTAAAAATTCCAAGGAGGATTGTATGTTTATCACAACTAGAAGTGGTAAGGTGGTAGCAGCTCCAGAAAAGCTTAAGGCGGTGGAGGAGCCAGAAAAAGAAGAGGAGATTCCTTCTGATGTCCAGACACCTATTCAAAAAGGTGAAGAAAAAGAGCCTCCTATTGTTGCTGAAAAGAAGAAGTTTGAGCTGAATCCTGAATATGTGCGAGCCATGGCACCTTATCCTGACAGATTCAAGAAGGATACTCAAAAGCAACAATATGGCAGATTTCTTGATATTTTCAAGAAATTACATATAAATATTCCTTTTGCTTAAGCCTTGGCTGGCATGCCCAATTATGCCAAGTTTATGAAGGACCTCTTGTCAAGGAAGCATAAGTTGCAGGAATGCCAAAAGGTGACACTCACTGAAGAGTGTAGTGCTATAATTACGAAGAAGTTTCCGCCTAAGCGTCATGATCCAAGGAGCTTCAATATTCCTATTGAAATTAGGAACACCAAATTTGGTAGAGCTTTGTGTGATCTTGGGGCAAGTATAAATCTAATGCCCTTGTCTGTTTGTAAATCTCTGGGGATTACTGATTTGAAACCCACTTTGGCATCTCTTCAACTTGCTGATAAGTATGTAAGAAAGCCTAGTGGAATAATAGAAGATGTTCTTGTGAAGGTAGACAAGTTCATCTTCCCTGCTGATTTTATAGTGTTGGATATGGAAGGGGGAGCTGAGATGCCTCTTTTGCTGGGAAGACCATTCTTAGCTACATCTCGAGCACTGATTGATGTTGAAAGTGGGAAGCTCGAGCTAAGAATGAATGATGAGACTGTTACTATTCATGTATTTGATTCTTTAAAATAGTCTTCTCACAAAGACGATTGTTTTAGTCTTGGAGTTGTAAAGGAAGAACTAGATGTAGGGGTTGAGGTTCCTAAAAGTCTCAAAAATGAGGCCAAAGAAAATGGAACCCCAATAGTGGAAGTGAAGGATCTTCCTAAAAATTTAAATGATGATGTCAAAGAGGTGAGAAGGCTTCAAAAGAGGCGTAATTCTACGAAGAAGAAGGCAAGGAGAAAGGAAGGGGTAAAATTCTTTGATACGAATTGGAAGAGATACCGGGAGCTGAAATTTGATAAGAGACACCGAGACTCTATCTCTCGGAAAAATCAAAGTTTCAAAGAATTCTTAACATGGATCCATGGTTTGGATCAAATCTGGGAATGGTGGTCCATACACCAAGGCATCCAGTACCACCAGATCCTCCATTTGCTGAGTCATCCCACACTGCTGAGGGGGATGACATGGAGGGCTGATCATATCTCCTTGCTGATGGAGATCTTGTATATTAGTTTGTTTTTCTGTTTCGTATTTTTACTTTTTGTTGGTATATCTTTCTCTGATGTTTTAAGGTGCGCATCATAGTCTATCCTATATGCCACTGTTTGTTCCATTGTGCAGGCTTTTCATCCATCTTGTGGTTTAATTATTGCTGAGGACAACAATTCTCTAAATCTGGGAATGGTAGGCTTGCATCTTGGACCTGCAATTCTTTTATCAGGGGAGATATTCTAACTCTTTTAATTTTTCTTAGTTATTTTTGGTAGTGATATTGTGTGCTAAAAAAAAATTGGAAAATGTTTCTGAGCAAATCCCAGGTTTAAATGTGCTTATCTTGTTAATGTACATGATTAAATTTTAGGAAATATATAGCATGACTTTCTGGCATAACATTGCATAGGCATAATTAGATTGCATGATTGCTCGTTTGTCTGAACTGATATTGTGAATTCTGGTAATGTCTGAAGCCAAATTTCTTGAGTCTGCATTGATACCATAGCTGTGAGGTTTTGAGCCTAAACACTGAAATTTTTGTTGAAAGGCCTCACTGTTGTAATACTCTAGAACTTGGTTTGTTTCTCTGTGATGCATGCATTGATTGATATGATAAAGGCATTTTTTTCTTATTAGCAATTGGCCAAAATAACCCACCTGTATGAAATTTTCCCTTGCTAGCCCTTTTGAGCCTGAACTGATTTGTTGTAAAATGACCTGTGTCCTGATTAATGGTTTAGCCAATATCCATAGGACTTGCCTTAGTTGAGATTGAATCAATGAATGTGTTGAAAATAAGAATAAAGAAATTGAGGTAAGCTCCATAAAGTTCAAGGAATTAAGGGATGAAAAAAAAATCATATATACCCTTATAAAAAAAAAGAGAAAGGGTAAAGTGAAAAGAAGAAAAAAAAAGAGGAAAAAAATAAAAGGTGGCTGGAAGGAATTAATTCCCGAAATTCTGTGGGAATGTTAGTGGAGCAAAACAATTGATTTGAATTTGTTAAAAGTGAAATAATATCAGTTTTCAATCTCTTGGTTGTTTGAGCTACTATACAAATTTTCCTACCTTTTACCCTGGCCAAGTTACAACCTGTGAAGTTCTTTTGATCAATTGATGCATGTGTTTGATTCTTCAATTTTAAGAATTTTTTAGAATATGATCAAGCATATGGTAGTGTTATAGCTTTCAGTAATTGAGTGCTCATAATACCCTTAAACACTGAGTGTTGAATGAAAATTATTTATCTGTGTGAGGGGTAATCAATGTAGACTTGCATCTTTAAGAAGCTGATGACATTGTTGGAAGCTTATGATATTGGGTCAGTTATGCATGGCATAGTGTGTCTGAGAGTGTCTATGGATTGTTATGTTGGATTAACTAACTATTTCCTGAATTGTGTCTTGTACATTGCTGGGGACAACAACGTTTAAATCTGGGAATGGTTTGATGTGCCTCTGGCAAGTTATGTTTTCCAAGCCAAAAACAATAGGAATTTAATTATAAAAGAGCATGTTTTGTTTATTAATTGTTTTTATTATTTAGTTTTTTTTATTTCTCATTTTTTATATGATTTTTATAGGTTAAAGTGTTAAAGAGATTCGAAGATTTGAAAAATAAGGAAGGGAAGACCGCGCGAGAGACCAAACAAAGTGCCAGAGTGTCGCGCCACTATTGAATTGAAATTTGAATTCAAAATTCGAATTCAAATATGTTTTAATTTAATTCTTCAGTTACGTAATAAGTTTTAATTTAATTCTTCCGTAATGTAATAATTTGTAATTTAATTCTTCCGTTATACGTTTCAACAGAGGGGCATTTTCGGGAAAGAAGTATCGGGCTGTGCGAGTATTTTTGGAAGAGGGAAAAAGAGTCTTATAAATAGAACTCTTCACAAAACCCAAAGGTGGAACTCAGAAATTGGGAGGCAGATCTGGACACTTTGAGAGGAACAGCACATGGATCAGCATTTAAAGCTCATCATGTCAAATTCCAAATTATCCTTGATCAATGCTGCACCATTTAAATCACATTTCAAACTATCCTCAATTAACGCTGAAGCAATTAAAGGAAGAATCTGCAATCAAAGCACTGAATCAAAGCATGGCTGGCACTACAGCAAATAAGGATAGGATGCTTTGTCGGCATTATATCAAAATGAAGTGTCATCCTCATCTATTCATGCAGCATTACATGGACCAGGCCCAAAAACTCAATTATAAAACGGGTGGTCCTCCACCATTCCATTCCATTCAAATCTAATCCATTCCATTCGAAGAGAGACAACCGTCGTGCGCAGAGAGTCCTGTAGATCTCGATTCATCTCTTCTTCTTTTTCTTCCACTCTCTTTTATTTTAGTTGATGTTGAATTTTAGATCAGCGATCATGATGTTGATTGGCTAGATCTTTTTATTGTAGTCAGGGTCACTACCCATATGTGAACCCTTGATGCGAAGGATTGGTTTATGGTTTTTGATTTATATAATTATCTTTATCATTACTCTGCGCGAATTTGATATCTTCTTTGTTAAAATTGATCAATTTGATAGTTGGGGATATTCTGAGGATCAAAACCCTAGATAGGAATATTGGGGTTTTGATCACGAAAGGGGGTAAGATAACAATCTGTATACGTGCTAGGAATAGACGTGTATACGATTGCAGATGCTTAAATTATCGCGCCAATTCCTTGATCCCATGAGAAACATTGCAAGGAATTGGGGTTTCTCATGGGATTAAAGGGTTAACCCTGCAAGGAATTGAGGGTTAACTATTAACTCTTTTTAGAGGATAATTTATCTGAGTGATTATATAAATAATTATTGTAAATCAATCCGGAGTAAAAAGCGGGGATCATTTGGTGAATGAATCCTGGCTACAATGCTTTTCTCATCTTCTTTACAAATCAATTTTCATTTTTATTGTTTTATTTATCAAAACAAAAATACAAAAACAAGTCTTTTATTTTCAATTTCACTCAATTTGACAATATTTGTCACAACCTCTTTGAACTCTTCCACTTTTGAAGAGAAAGTTTAATTGATATTCGATCCCAATCCTTGTGGAGACGAACTTTATTTATCACTTTATTACTTGTGCGATCGGTATACTTGCCGGAGAGCATCAAGCCACCATTATCTTCTTTCGGAAGTCAATCTAATCAAGATATTTTATGTCGTCAATAAAAACAATGCTCAACAAGTTTAGTTTCAAGTCACTCTATAAGAAGATTGAATCATGCAGTTTTAAAAATATTTCAGGGAACCTAATTAATATGATAGCTTTCATAGTGTGAACCAAACCCTAGGTCCTATGTCCCAGCAGATATCATATTTCTGAACCCGCAATTGAAGGGAACTAACCGGTACAAATCTATAATCATCAAAGCTTATAAACAATCAACTTTCAATTTTCCTCTACAGTCCAACTATATTATTAACGCAAGTTTTCAATACCTGTACACAAAATTTGTAGTGAACCAGTTAGAACCTTCTAACGCTTACTCAAGTATTAATTTTAGCAAGGTGTCAATTAGCCAACATAATAAGACAAGCCCATTTAAGGCGTAGCTCCATGTAATCACAATTTACCTGTTCAGTTCACTACATTTTAAATTCAATCCAGATAACTTTTCTTTAATGGTGCATTCAGTTCCAATATAATGTTAAAAATCTATACTGACAAATTCAAACAATCACCATATAAAATTCGTTACTTAATAAGAGACAATAAACTATATGCAAGTCTACAAGTGATCAAAATCATACAAAGCAATCCAATACGTATAACTTAGAACGACAAGTATCACTCACACGAAGAACAGGGAGGTAGGAGTCAAGAACCCTCCTCCACACATCACCACTTTGTTTCACAGCTTCTTTCTCAAGAATGATGTCTAGTGCCAATTCACCGTTAGGGGGTTTGTAAGGACAGCGTACCCACATGTTTATGTCTTAATAAATTCCGATTCTACTTTCTAAGGGCATTAACCGTATCTACTTAGATAAATGATCTATCCCTACATAAATTTGTCTACGTACAGCTTTAGGGTCAAACAACAAATCTTTTGTAATGCTAGTTAACAACATCAATTGTCATGATTATATCACTGCTACCCTTACTCGGTCATGAGGCCCAACAAAATTATTGAACAGAATAATAGTTTCTATTATCCAGCTATATACACAACCACTCTTGCAAGGAAACAACATAAATCTCAAGGGTCAGTACGCACCAGCAGTCATTATTTAAATATTACATGTTATCATTCACGACATAGAATATCACAAAGTATTAACATCAAGTATATATATAAAAAACCTTATTTATAATTTACGGAGAACAGGATTGATAATTAGATATTAATGTAAGCAGCAGTTTATGATTTCACACATAGTGCTCAGCCACAGGTATACCCTGTGATCACCATGATTGTGCACACACATCTTGCGCGACAGTGAGTTGATCGGGCTCACCACCTAACAAAAGAATGGGCACAACCATGCTCAATACCGGGTACTACTACACTACAAGAAATACGGCGTATATGCACGGTATTTTAACCACGACTTTATATAGACAGTCAATATTTTAAAAATTTCTAACTTAGCCATTTCAGCAAGCGATATTTTAGCAAAGTAACACCCAGATCCATCAATTCACTTATTAGGGTTGTATATCTTTTCCCTAATAGTTTTTTTCTCTCCTTCGTCGTCTTCTTTTGCTTCGGGACTTCCCCAATTTTCATTATCCTTTGCGAAAGAAATACTATTTTACCAGCCTTACAAAAACCATCATTTACAATTCGCACAATGATGAACAAGGCTCGGGGCCGGGGCTGAAGCTGCTTGAATCGATAAAGGAGGAGGTGAAGTACAATTTTTTTTTATTTCCAATCTTTCCATTTCTTTCTAATGTTCGTTCTGATTCGCTTGTTCATTCAATTTCACCTTCATCTTCTTAATTTGGTTGATATATTCGAGATTGTTCGTGTATGGGTGATTGTGTTGTGATGGTATTCGGCAAAAATCCCATCCTTCTTTTACTTCTTTTGGTGCGCAAGAATGGGAAGGAAAGTCTAGTATTTTCTGGTCCTTTAAATCCTTTTAAATCAGCCTTCTAACCCCCCCCCCCATTCACTCAACCCAAGCGCTGATTGTAGAGTAATAGGAATTTATCTTGTGAAACAGAATAGAACTCAGCCACACCATCTCCTTCATTCTCCTTAAAAACGTGAGCTAAGTAGAGGGTGAACATCTAGAAATAATTTCACATCATTCCTATCTTTCTTGCTTCAAATCGTGGACCTTAGAGAGCAACTATCATTCAAGCATTCATCCCCTTTTCTCCCTATTCGGTCGAAGTTCATCCTACAAGGAGGTATAGAAAATTTTCATCTTCATTGTCTTCCTCTACCACGTTTGTTTGATGGAGATATCCTCTTGCATGTAGGTTCTGACTCAAGATAATCCTCCTTCTCCCTTTGTGCGCACAGCCACTGTTAGGAGTGCTGGACTTGCTGTTTCGTGGAGTATAGGAAGTTGGGGTGTTGCTCCTTGTCTCTTTCATGGTGCTAGGTGTGCATGCAAGAGGTAAATCGAAATTTTGAACCCTCTCTTTCTCTCCTTTGTTCGGTTTGCAAAGCATGATTAGAGAGCTAGTTTCTTTAATTTCCATCTCTTTGTTTCTGCCCTATTGAGCCTCTTGGACCTTAGATTGAAAACATAAAAAATGAATTGGAATGATGAACTTGGAAATGGCCTTCTATTAAATTGTGGGACTGTTTTGGTTGGACCTAAGTGTACCTCAAGCTTTTCATGAATTAAAATAAAAAGACAGCATGCTTTAGGCTACTTGTAGCGCACCATAGGTAGATTGGTTGAGAATGGGAATAAAAATCCTTAATGCTTTCCCTTGATGAAAACCGATTCTATTTTGGTTGGAACTTTGGGATTTGTTTCGCTGTTAAACGTTGGTAACATTATTGTAAAGTCAGAATATTGTAAGGGAAGAAAGCATAGTGGAACTAAATGGATATGCATGTGGGAACCTTGGGAAAAACTTGAATTATTCGCTGATGACAAGTGGATATATTTAGTTGAAGTCCAAAAATTTCTCCCTTAGGAGAAGCATGAAAACCGAACCTGTACATGTTGTGAACCTTGGAAAAATTATTATTACTAGCAATGGATGAGATAATCTTAAGGGCAGAAAATAATTAGCACTAGAAACCTTATAATTCGATGAAAGTACATGAACTAGAATCCTAGAAATTATTCATAACGTATATGAATAATTGTATGAAATTCTGATCTGGCACAATGATATATTAGGTGTGTTAAAGCTTTAAGACCGTGGACTATTTTGCTGCTGTTTGGTAATTTATTTGTGGCACGCGAGGTAAGTGTTAGGTGGCATTACCTTTTGTGACTGCTAGCTAGTTATGGGATTGTGAACTGTTGCTCTCATGTGCCTTGGTTAGCATACTGTTTTATGTTCACTGTATTCTGCCTTGGATATGATATGCTGGATATTCTATTTTGGGAAATACTTGTTGTTCAGCATCCTGATATTGGAAATCCATGAGATATATGCTATTATTTAGTCATGCATTCACATATCATAATTTTATCTTTTTGTTTTGCGTGCAGACCATGAAATAGCATACATGCATAAATTTCATTCTGATTTCTGAACCAAGAATGATTATGAAAAGTAAGCATACATTTGAGCACACATCATGTAGGCATCCTTCCTGTAAGAACCCGCACCGTTAATCAAGGTAATTAATTAATTAATTGTGATAAATAGGAAATAATTCCATAATTGACCCTAATAATTATTATGAGGCACTAATAATTATAGTAAGTGAGTAATAATGCTGAAAATCGCTTTTCGGAAGAAAAGTGCAGATACCGGTTCTGCTAGTCGGCATAAATGCGTACCGAAAAAGTATCCCGGAAAATTATAAAAAGTGCATGATAATTACTAGAATAATATGTAGGACTTGTAAAACAATTTTCAAGTCAAAATAATGAGAACTAATGCCAGAACTAATACTGGCTATGGAAAAGCGCGTACCGGAAAGGTGCTCCGAAAAATAAAATAAAAATATGATAATTCATAGAAAAATGAGTAGGACAAGATTCCAAAGTTTGGGATTAAAATATTTTACGTAGCTATTAAAGTTAATATTATGCGTTCAAGTGTTAAGCGGCTATATATATCCTTACTATGGGCACAAAACCCTAGAAAACTGATTCCTATACGTGTGTTTTATGGAGGCTGACCAGAAATGTCTCTCATTTGGCCTTCTTCACCATTCCTTGAACAAGTTGGCATCTTTTTGCATTGATTCTTCATTTTTAAGCTTGTAAACACTTGGGTGTGTGTGAGAATCATCCTTAGGGTTGAGTGATAGCCTCTTTTCTGCGTTCCAGCCACTGTGGGGTTGGAGTTTGAGGGCTGAGTTCATTGTTTGAGTGTTAGAAGCTTTTGTCAAGGCATTTGGAGGTCCAAGGAGTGACCTTTGTGGAGAAAGAACTCTTCCTTGTGTGTCATTTTCGTGCAACTCTCAAGTCAGCACCTTTGTAACTGGTTTGTGAGCTCCAAGAGCACTTGTGTGGCTGCGTTGGAGTCTTGAGTATGTCCCCTCACTTGATCATGTGTTTTAATGCTTCAAAGATGGTATCTTGGCATGTTAATAAGATAATTAAGTAACCAACTGGTATGTGGACTTAAAAACTGAATCAAGATGCATGTTTTAACGTATTTAAGTATTAAAAGTTGGACCTTTGGTGGATGTTTTCATGAAATGCAGAAACTGCATTCTATCGTGAAATATCCGGATATGTGTTCGAGAAATATCCGGATATTGATATCCGGATATGGGGTTCTGTGATATCCGGATATGGGATATCCGGATATGCCCCCGACATATATCCGGATATTCTGGGTTTGCGAGGAACAGTAGCTTACTATTCATCCAGAACTGAGTATTGGGGGTTTGTGGACCCTAGATTGATGAAGTTGAACTTCTGTATTAATTGAACTAAGTCAGAACTAAGTGGTTAAAGGCTTGTGGCTTTGTAGGAAGCCTTAAGACATAAACCGTAAAAGGAAAACGTAGTCTTTATGCTTATACATATAAGCTTTGGTTAATGATATATTATTGGTCCATAACATATTGTGATATTGCTATGTTTGGGCTTTGAGAGCGGTTGGACTCTTGGTTAGGATAGCTAGCTTGCAAGGTAAGCTTTTGTGTCCTCGGTTTAGCCATGTTGTGGTACCACTATGTCCCATGGGGATATGGTTATATGCATGTTGTGTTACATGCTTTTGATGTTTTGGAAATGTTGTTGAGCTATTATATGCAATGTGCCTTTATGATATTCATGTGGGGTCCACCTATACGGTAAGCCTGAGTATGTAGTATATACAATATGGTGATGCTGTGGGTGAGGTGCTAGCGGTGTTCCTTGTACTCATGTGGGTAATAGACGTATTCCTGCATGTCTCTAGCCAATAGATAGTCATAAACACACATGGCATGAATATCTATTGCACTGCATAATTTTGGAACTGATATTGGAAATTACTGCTTTTGATCTTATATTGCACATGTAAGTGAGCTTGGGGTGAAAGATCCTTGAGGACCCCTTGTCTTACTGAGATTTCTTGTTTAGATATCTCACCCCATGTTTGGGGACGCTTATTTCAAGTTCAGGTAACTTGGGGGCTGATGCCTTTGGCGGCAGAAGGCCACAACTTAGTTGATTTTATTCTTGCTGTTTGCTGTCATGACTGGATATTAGTTGCTGTTATGTTTTCTGCCATCTTTATGTTATTTGATGTTGAGACTGCTGTTGCGCTTTGTAGCCTTATTTGGTGAGCATGGAGTTTGTCCATGCCACATAGACTTGTTTATGTCTTGTTTATTTTAAGGTGTATTAATGTATCAGGATTTTGGTCCGGACTACGTGTTGTAGATCCGTGACTTTAGATACTCGCTTTATTTATGTAATGAGGTATTTCAATTAGTTGTTTTCCAATCTACATACAGGCATCATTTTATGAAATTGATTAAGTAATCAACGTGGCTCAGTTCGCATAGGTCCAGTGGAATTCACCTTTGGAGCCCTATGGAATCTTCACTGCGTTTGTTAGTAGTACGTGCACCATAGTGCTATGAACGTACACCTTTGGCGTTATATACGAACAATGTTATCATATGGGTGTTCTAGAGACAATCTTTTGATTAAATAAAGGATACTAGATGTAGAACTTTGTTTGTCACAAATAAATGAAAGCACTATTTATTCAGTTTCATATTGTGTCTCGATATTACTGTTAGTATTATATGAACGAACTGGATAAACCCCTTGGAATAGAACATGTATCTTTTGAGTGTCTGTGATGAGATCACGATCATGAGGATTCAAGGATATTGCATGTCTATTCCTAATTATATGTTCCTAGTCTAGAGACACTGAGTTTGGGGATCAGTGATCTCGAGTAAGACTAGTACGACTTATCTACTTGTATATGGATACAAGGTAAAGACCTCATGAGCTGCAGATATGGAGATATCTTAGCTAAAGTCGTGGGTGCACCTATAAGAGTATAGCTCGCACTGAACAGACCCAAAAAGAGACTCTATGGGGAAATCTCACAGATAGTGTCATTAGAGTAATCTCTTTATGTTTGGGTATGTCTTTCCTTAGACTAGAAGTTATTACCTAAACTGTATTCTTGAAGGCATGTTTTGATTGTATGCCTCGTCTGCCTGAAACATGGAGACTCATAGGTATACTGTTGGGCGTGTCCTTAAAGGGCACAGGGCTAGGGTAATAAGCTGAAGGAATTCGTCAAATCTCTGTGAGAGATTAGGTTATCTGTAAACCGGAGAAATCGGCATGACATTTACAGGGACTCGGGAATCTATGCATAGTAAAAGAGATCATGAGATGATCTGCCTTTAGAGTCAGTAAATTGAGGATTTTCTATTTCGAATAAAGCTTACCCTAAACCGCAGGGGTTGATACATTTCCTTACCCTAGGTTAATGGGAAGATAACCGAGACGAAGGGAAATACATACAATAACCAAATATATGCAATAGGATGATCAAGTCATTAATCTGACTAGTTCTCGGGCAACAAAGCATTGCTAGTGCTCTGTGTTGTCATTAATTGGGTTGTGGGCTTGTTGGGCCCAAGCCCAGTTATGTCAGAAGTTAAGTTGGATCTAATGGGTCACGCACTAACACCTTGTAGTCATGATGGACTAGCTTTAAAGGTATTGGGCCTAATAATGGTTGTTAGCCCAAGAAGCTGTTTGGAAGCCCACCTAAATAGGTGGGTGGTGCATGGAGCTTAGTAATGGGCTTGGATAGTCCAAGCCATTACTAATTAATTTAATTAGTTAAATTAATAATCAAATTTTTGAATTTCGAATTTTGAATTTGAAATTTGAATTTTGAAATTTGAATTTGGAATTTGAATTTGGAAATTCGAATTTTGAATTTGAAATTTGAATTTTGAATTTTGAATTTTGAAATTCAAATTTTGAATTTGAAATTTGAAATTTTGAATTTGAAATTTGAATTTTTGAATTTGAAATTTGAAATTTTGAATTTTGAATTTTGAATTTGAATGTTTGAACATTTGAATTCAAGTGTTTGAATTCGAATTTGAATTGGCTTTGAAAAGTTGTTTCATAACAAAAGGATAAGACAGGATCTTATTGGAACATATTCCTTGGATCAAGAAGCATCTTTGGAGCACATCCTTGGGCTGTTTTGGGCGCACATTTGAGTGATAAGAATGTCATCTTATCACTTAAAACAAAGCTCCATTCAGATTTGGTGGTTGAGGGAATCAGTGGGTGAGTTGATTCAAATTTTGAATGCAACTACTCAATATATTTGGACCCCTTTTAGGGCTGAATTATGCGCATGAAAAGTATACTATATGATAGTTTATGAATTTAAGTTTAAATTATTTTGAACTTAATTTCATGAGGATAAGATTGGAGGTTGTTGGCAAAATTGGTTTTGCAACAGCTCCACCTTATCCTCCCCTGTTCCATGCGCAAATTTCAAATGAGTTTGAAAGTTGGTTTTCATTTTGAATGAATTAATTCTCTCCTCCTCTCATCAATGTGTGCGCATATAACACTGGTTCCTCACCTTAGGGTTTTGTCAGAAAACCTAGCCTACTCTCCTTCATCTTATGCACTATTCTGTAGGGTAGTTCAACACACCTTTCCAAACAGAGTACCTAGTCTCCACCTTCACCACTTGTGCGCATAGCAAGCCTCACTGTGGTATTCATCTGGTGGCTTTCAAGAAGGAGTTCTTGCATCATTGACGAACGGTGGTGTGGATCACCATTAGAGGGTTTGAACCCTTCAAGCCTGACATCTGATCTCCCTGACTGATCAGGCCAAAAACAATGTAACATCATGTTGTCTTAAAGCATGAACCTATGTGTGCATGTATGTTTCCGCAGTAAAAATTTTGTTTTTACACCTTACATGCATCGGTCTTCAAAGGCCAGTTTACTTTCACACAATGATTATTATTAGTATCTGTCGGATTTGAAATGATGATGCGACTGCTTTGTGATTTTGTATCTAGTTAGTACTGTTGCATTATTGGTTTTGCTATCACACTACTGGGATTTTTCTCACCCCTTTTGGGGCTTATTTTTTATAAAATTGCAGGGGGATGAAAAAGCATATGATGATGTTATTATTTTGGAAATTCGCTGTTGATTGATGCTGATTAGAATTCCTGCTGTTGTCTATTTTACTTGTTGGAAGCTAGTTGACTTTGTTATATTGATGTAATATTTTGGGAACACGGACGACTGTTGGAACATGCTTTAATTTACTATTTTTAAGGTTTTATGGTCTATTTGGACTTTGGAAAAAATTCTGATTACGTTTTGTGAAAAACAACTTCTTAGCGTTTTAAATGCTATTTTCTAAACTGTTTCGTGAGCACATTGCGAGTTATGTTTCGAGGGGCTACAGACCTCTGATTCGCTTATAATGCATATGCACGCGAAGCCCCACGTGTCTACTTTTAGATTATATAAACCTTACTATGAAATTTTGAAAACTCGATTTTACACAATTTTTACAAGGCAGCAAGTTCTGTCAGGAAAATTAATGTTTCAGCAACTAAAGTAAATTTAGTCTAAACGTCACACGGTTTATTTTTTAGACTAGATTTGAATACGTAAATTTTTATGAGACTTAAAACCAAATTTTCAGAACTTACTCGTTAGTATTTCGACTCTAATTCGCTTAGCGGACAACCCCCTTGGATGCATACAGGGGAGGGTGTCACACTAAATGGTATCAAAGCAGTTTTGGTTCATAGTGTCTGTTTGCTCTTTGAACTATTTACTGCTTGCTGAATTGCCTGCTGATTGTAATTGAATGTTAAAATTGTTTGCTGATTGCCTTGTACTAGAATGTTTAATTGTTTGAGATACAGTAATTGCTATAGCTAGATTATTAAGATCGTACAGTGATAGGGACAGATGCATTGTTACCTTATATGTTAGAACTCGAGTACCTACTTGGAATTGTTGTAATGTATATTTGCAGTGAGTCTAATCATCTCATTTCGTGGTATTGTGAGTGTAAAAACATGGCAGGTACCCGTGGTTCTACTCAGGGAAGACCTAGTAATGCCGCTGACGACCTTATCACTACTGTTGGGGGGTTGGCCACTTTTGTCCAGAACATGAGTCAAGAGTGGAGAGAATATTGGCAACAGAATCCGAACCAACCCCAGATGTAGGACAATGCTGAGGAAATTTCCAGGCGGAGGTTGAAAGACTTCCGAAACTTCCAGCCACCTACATTTGAAGGTGGGGATAACCCCGAGGCCGCAGCAAGATGGCTGCAGATGATAGAACACATATTTGACGTATGGGATGTCCGAAAGCTCAGACGACTGACTATGCCTCATACTAGTTGATTGGTGAAGCTTTGACTTGGTGGACCAGTGCGAGGGCTCTGCTTCGAGCTCAAAATGTTGATCTGACTTTGTTCAAACGAGTTTCCTGGTCAAACATCTGTTGGACGACAGGGTTCCAATGCTTGTCCTACTTGTGGAAAGAATCATCCTGGGGTCTTCCGACGTGGGAACAACTTATGCTACGGGTGTGGACAGTCGGGACACTTTGTTTCTGATTGCCCACAGAATCCTAATCGACCTCCTATTCAAGCCCGGGTATTCACCCTTGATGCAAATGAAGCCCAGAAGTATCCGAACCTGATTAGAGGTAATGTAATTCTGAATGGTCATCCTCTTTATGTTATTTTTGATTCTAGAGCATCATGTTCTTTTATTGCAAGGCATACTGCTATGAGACTAGGCATCACCCCAGCCCCGTTACCTTATGAGTTACAAATCAGTACTCCTACGGGAGGATCGTGTACCGCATCAGAAATCTGCAGGTGTTGTATCTTGCAATTTGACTGAAATACCTATACAGTGAATTTAGTGGTCCTGCCAGTATTCAATCTTGAAGTGATAATCGGTATGGACTAGTTGGCGGAGAACGAAATAACTTTGGATTGTCAAGCAGGGAAAGTCATTGTTCCTTCGAAAGAAGGTAATTTTCAGTCCCCCTTTATTATTTCCTTATTACGTGTTAGAAAAGAGCTCCTTCGGGGAGCTGAGGGGTATCTGTTGTTGATTGAGTCTGAGACTTCGGTTGACAACCAAATTCAGAATATTCCAGTTTTTAATGAATTCGATGAGGTGTTCCCCGATGAAATTCCTCGCTTACCTCCTCATCGGGAAATAGAATTTCCCATTGAACTTCTTCCCGGAGTTGGACCTATTTCCATTGCTCCATACCGTGTGGCACCTTTGGAACTTCGGGAGCTAAAGAAGCAGATAGAAGAACTTCTGGCAAAAGAATTGTAACATCCCAAGTAATTAGGAAAAATACATAAAGTGCTATGAGGAATATGGATGCATGATTAGAACTCGAATTATATGTTAATACATGTGTTGTTAGTGGATTATATAGCTATTTTCTCTAGAGTGGAATTAATTTAAGTTAGGGAAATATTTGATTTGTCTTGGTGAGTGAGTATTTATTCTAGGCATGCAAAACCTTAGTTAAAATTATAGAAATAAATTGATGGTAACATATATAAAGATTCATAATACTCAAGAGACTTGGTAACTTATAATTTTGTGGGTTAATACCTAAGCTACCAACACCTTTGGGCTTGTATATTTTTGGTTCCCATTACATGTTTGGCGGAAGCTTTAGGGCCTTAGGAAGTGTCCATTGATTCAGCCCAAGCTCCTTGCATCTTGCTCTAATCTTATCTCTAGTAATCCCTCAAGTCATCCCTTGATTGGCAAAGTCAAACACCTGGCAAAACCCTATCCTTGTCCCTCTCCATTTGTGCGCCTAGGGTAGAGAAAAAGAATCAGAAAATTCTGATTAAGTCCCTTTTAGATATCACAAATCAGTCACTTTTCTTTCCCTCCTCACATGCGCCTAGGTGATATAAAAAGCTGGCCTTACTTGTTGCTCACTACAAACTCATTCAGCTTTTAATACGTTCAACTAA
Organism: Gastrolobium villosum; assembly: GCA_032173675.1. NCBI lineage: Eukaryota > Viridiplantae > Streptophyta > Magnoliopsida > Fabales > Fabaceae > Gastrolobium > Gastrolobium villosum. The sequence goes on along the minus strand of JAVKPL010005391.1, from coordinate 79,784 downwards.
TAGGGTGTGGGGAAGTCAGATTGCATGTTTAATCATTGTGCAGAATTGTCAACTCTCTCTTGCACCCTTGTGCGCCCCAAATGAGGGATAGAAGCCTAAGCTATTTTTCTTATTGTGGTTGGCTTTTAAATCAACCATTTAGACCTCATCTCTTCACCCCTTTGGGGCTGCAATTTTTATAAAATTGCAGGAGGAAAAAAAGCATATGAGGACGTGGTTATATGGATATTTGCTGTGAATTGCTGCTATTTGGACTATATGCTGTTACTGTTTTGTCTGTTGGATGACTGTATGATTTTGATATTTCGGGAAGCTTGAACTACTATTTTGAACATGTTTTAAGTCTCTGTTTTTAAGGTTTTGTAATCTGTTTGGACCTTGGAAAGATTTTAAGTACGTTTGCGAAAAACAATTTATTAAGCATTTTAAATACTGATTTCCAAACTGTTCTAGCGAGCACCTTACGAGTTCTGTATCTGGGGCTACAGACCTCCGTTTTAAACATAATATCTATGCACGTGGAGCCCCAGATGTCTAGTTTCATATTATGTAAATTTTACAAAGAAATTCTAAAGGCTCGATTTATTATGATTTTTGCAAGTCAGGTCATTTTGGAACATTGCACTGAATTGCCTCATATTTTGCGAGTTCAGTTTTGGGAGCTCGACACCTCCGAACGAAATAAACTTTATATGTATGCGAAGCCCCAGGTGTCTAGTTCCTTGTGTCAAAGCAGTTTTATCTAAATTTTTGTAGTCGATTTTATACGAACTATTCAAGACAGCAAGGTTTTCAGGAAAATAAATAATTTTCAGCACACTATGTATTTTCAAAAGCTGCACTCTGATTTTCGTGAGCAACCAGTTTTCAACTTAGGAGTTTAATTATTAACTTAAAAATGCATTTTCAGTATTTACAATAATGACATTGGAACACTAATCCGCTTAGCAGACAACTCTCTTGGATGCATATAAGAGAGGGTGTCACAAGAATTCATTAGGCCCAGTACTTCCCCATGGGGTGCTCCAGCAATTCTGATTAAGAAGAAGGATGGTAGTCTGAGTTTTTGTGTGGATTATCATCAATTGAACAAAGTGACAGTGAATAATAAGTATCCGCTTCCTAGGATCGATGATTTGATGGACCAGCTGAGAGGTTCCAGAGTCTTTTCCAAAATAGATTTGCGATCGGGATACCATCAAATTCGGGTCAAACCGGAGGATATTCCAAAAATAGCTTTTAGGACTCGTTATGGGCACTATGAATATCAGGTGATTTCGTTCGGACTTACAAATGCTCCGGTGGTATTCATGGATTATATGAACTGCGTCTTCCATCCATTCCTGGATCAGTTTGTTATTGTGTTTATCGATGACATCCTGATCTATTCCTCTAATGAAGAACTGCATGCGGAAAATTTGAGGATAGTTTTGCAAATCCTTAAGGAGAAACAATTGTATGCAAAGTGGTCGAAGTGTGAGTTCTGGCTTAGTGATGTCCAGTTTCTAGGCCACATAATTTCAGCAGAAGGTATTGTTGTGGATCCCAGCAAAGTTGAAGCAGTAATGAACCGGGAACGACCCAAGACCGTCACTGAAGTGCGGAGTTTCATGGGACTTACAGGCTATTATCGTAGATTTATCCAGAATTTCTCCTAGTTAGTACAGCCTCTCACCCGGCTCACTCGGAAGGATATGCCTTTTGAGTGGACCGACGCTTGTGAAGAATGTTTCATGGAGTTGAAAGGTAGACTGATGAGTGCTCCGGTGCTTACTATTCCAGACCGAACTAGAAAGTTTGAAGTGTACTGTGATGCGTCCCTGAAAGGACTTGGGTGTGTGTTGATGCAAGATCGTATGGTCGTAGCTTATGCCTCACGGCAATTAAAGTCTCATGAGGAGAATTATCCTACTCATGACCTGGAGTTGGCAGCTATAGTGTTCGCACTAAAAATCTGGAGACTTTATCTTTATGGCTCACAGTTTGATATTTTCAGCGATCACAAGAGTCTGAAGTACTTATTCGATCAAAAGGAGTTAAACATAAGGCAACGACGGTGGATGGAATTCTTGAAAGATTATGAGGTTGAACTTAAATACCACCCGGGCAAGGCAAATGTTGTAGCTGACGCTTTGAGTCGGAAGACTCTCCATACTGCAACTCTGATGATGGAAGAACTGAAACTATTTGAAGCTTTTCGAGATATGAACTTGTCTGTTGTCAAAAGGAAGCGTAGTATAAGGTTGGGCAGTGTAAAAATAGAGAATGAGTTACTCCGTAGGATCAAAAGGGCTCAGAGGGATGAGTAACTAGTCCATAATTTGGCTGGTTTCCAAGATGTAGTATGGGATGAAAATGAAATGTTGAGATTCCAAGGTCGGTTAGTAATACCGAATGATGAGCTGAAGCAGGAAGTTTTGCAAGAGGCCCATAAGGGTAATTATATCGTTCATCCTGGATTACTAAGATGTATCATGACTTGAAGACTTCGTTCTGGTGGCCGGGTATGAAACGTGATATTGCGGAGTATGTAGCTCAGTGCCTAACATGTCAGAAGGTGAAGTATGAACATCAAAAACCTTTGGGACTTCTTCAACCTCTGGAGATTCCCGAATGGAAATGGGACAGTATTGCCATGGATTTTGTAGTTGGACTTCCTCGGACGCGAGAAGGATTCGATGCCATCTGGGTAATTGTTGATCAGTTGACAAAATCAGCTCATTTCCTAAGTGTCCGAATGACGTACAATACAGAGAAGCTTGCTAGGATTTATCTTCGGGAGATTGTGAAGCTGCACGGGGTTCCCACCAGTATTATCAGTGATCGTGATCCTAAGTTTACCTCTATGTTCTGGGAGTCTTTTCAGCGAGCTCTTGGAACCCATTTGAGGTTGAGCACTACTTACCATCCGCAAACCTATGGCCAGACGAAACACACTATTCAGGTTTTAGACGATATGTTACGGGCCTGTATCTTAGATCAAGGAGGCAGTTGGGACAATTATCTTCCTTTGGTAGAATTTGCGTACAATAACAGTTATCATTCCAGCATCAGAATGGCACCATATGAAGCTTTAGGAAATGTAGATCCCTGTTATGTTGGGTAGAAGTTGGTGAGTGGAGTATTTTGGGGCCTGATATAATTCAAGAAACATCTGAGCAGGTACAGAAGATCAAAGAAAACATGCAGCGGGCCCAGGCGAGACAGAAAAGTTATTACAACAATCGTCATAAACCCTTATCTTTTGAAGTGGGAGACACGTGTTTTTGAGAATCACACCCACATCTGGGCTTGGCAGGAGAATAGGAGTGAAGAAGTTGAGTTCGCGGTACTTGGGACCATATCTTATCTTGGACAAGATTGGAGAATCAGCTTATCGCTTGGCGTTACCGCCTAATTTGTCAGGGATTCATAACGTATTTCATGTGTCGCAGTTGAGAAGATATCTTTCCGATCCATCGCATGTATTACAGCCAGAAGTAGTGGAATTAGGAGAAAATCTGACGTATCCTGTTCAACCGTTCCAAATTCTCAAGAGGTCAGTTAAACAACTCCGTTCCAAGGAGATACCGTTGGTGAAAGTGTTGTGGAACAATAAATCGGCATATGAAGCCACTTGGGAGCGCGAAGATGACATCCGGAATCGATATCCAGAACTTTTTAATTAGTAAGTAAGTCTAATTTTGCGGACAAAATTCCATTTTGGTGGGGAGAGTGTAACATCCCACATAATTAGGAAACTATATAAATTGCTATGAGGAATATGGAAGCATGAGTGAAATTCGAATTATATGGTAATACATGTCTTGTCTGCGAATTATATGGCTATTTTCCCTAGAGTGGACTTTATTTAAGTTAGGGAATTATTTGAATTACCATTTAGGCATGTGAAGCTTCTAATTAAAAATATATGAATAATTTGATTGTAATATATAGAAAGATTAATAATACTTAAAAGACTTGGGAACTTATAAATGAGTGGGCTGGTTCAAAAGTTAGTAAACCATTGGATTTGTATATTTTTGGACCCAAATCTTTGGGTTGGCCGATGGCCCTAAGGGCCTTAAGGAGTAATTAAGATTCAGCCCAATTTTGTATTTATCCTAACCTCATCTTAAGAATCCCACAAGGCAGCCCTTGATTGGTAAGGTATCAACATATGGCACAACCTCACCCATCTTGTATTCCATCTAGGCGCATAGGGTAGGAAAAATTTCTGATGACTTGTTGCTTTAGCCAAGCTCATTCAGCTTTATTACATGCAGCCAATGAGAGTGTGAAAGTCAGTTTGCACGTTATGCTATTGGGCAGAAATCCCATCCTTCTTTTACTTCTTTTGGTGCGCAAGAATGGGAAGGAAAGTCTAGTATTTTTCTGGTCCTTTAAATCCTTTTAAATCAACCCTCTAACCCCCCCCCCCCCCCCATTCATTCAACCCAAGCGCTGATTGTAGAGTAATAGGAATTTATCTTGTGAAACAGAATAGAACTCAGCCATACCATCTCCTTCCTTCTCCTTAAAACCGTGAGCTAAGTAGAGGATGAACATCCAGAAATAATTTCACATCATTCCTATCTTTCTTGGTTCAAACCGTGGACCTTAGAGAGCAACTATCATTCAAGCATTCATCCTCTTTTCTCCATATTCAGCCGAAGCTAATCCTACAAGGAGGTATAGAAAATTTGCATCTTCATTGTCTTCCTCTACCACGTTTGGTTGATGGAGATATCCCCTTGCATGTAGGTTCTGACTCAAGATAATCCTCCTTCTCCCTTTGTGAGCACAACCACTGTTAGGAGGGATGGACTTGCTGTTTCGTGGAGCATAGGAAGTTGGGGTGTTGCTCCTTGTCTCTTTCATGGTGCTAGGTGTGCATGCAAGAGGTAAATCGAAATTTTGAACCCTCTCTTTCTCTCCTCTGTTCGGTTTGCAAAGCATGATTAGAGAGCTAGTTTCTTTAATTTCCATCTCTTTGTTTCTGCCCTATTGAGCCTCTTGGACCTTAGATTGAAAACATAAAAAATGAATTGGAATGATGAACTTGGAAATGGTCTTCTACTAAATTGTGGGACTGTTTGGGTTTGACCTTAGTGTACCTCAAGCTTTTCATGAATTAAAATAAAAAGACAACATGCTTTAGGCTACTTGTAGCGCACCATAGGTAGATTGGTTGAGAATGGAAATAAAAATCCTTAATGCTTTTCCATGATGAAAACCGATTCTGTTTTGGTTGGAACCTTGGGATTTGTTTCGCTGTTAAACTTTGGTAACATTATTGTAAAGTCAGAATATTGTTAGGTAAGAAAGCATGGTGAAACTGAATGGATATGCATGTGGGAACCTTGGGAAGAACTTGAATTATTCGCTGATGACAAGTGGATATATGTAGTTGAAGTCCGAAAATTTCTCCCTTAGGAGAAGCATGAAAACTGAACATGTACATGTTGTGAACCTTGGAAAAATTATAATTACTTGCAATGGATGAAATAATCTTAAGGGCAGAAAATAATTAGCACTAGAAGCCTTATAATTCGATGAAAGTACATGAACTAGAATCCTAGAAATTATTCATAACTTATAGGAATAATTATATGAAATTCTGATCTGGTACAATGATATATTAGGTGCGTTAAAGATTTAAGACCGTGGACAATTTCGCTGCTATTTGGTAATTTATTTGTCGCACGCAAGGTAAGTGTTAGGTGGCATTACCTTTTGTGACTGCTAGCTAGTTATGTGATTGTGAATTGTTGCTCTCATGTGCCTTGGTTAGCACACTATTTTATGTTCGCTGTATTCTGCCTTGGATATGATATGCTGGATATTCTGTTTTGGAAAATACTTGTTATTCAGCATCCTAATATTGGAAATCCATGAGATATATGCTATTATTTAGTCATGCATTCACATATCATAATTTTATCTGTTTATTTTGCGTGCGGACCATGACATAGCATACATGCATAAATTTCATGCTGATTTCTGAACCAAGAATGATTATGAAAATGAAGCATACATTTGAGCACGCATCATGTAGGCATCCCTCCGGTACCAGGGAACAGAACCGTGGCTCAGTTCGCATAGGTCCAGTGGAATTAACCTTTGGAGCCCTATGGAATCTCCACTGCGTTTGTTAGTAGTACGTGCATCATAGTGCTATGAGCGTACACCTTTGGCATTATATACGCACCCTTTGGCGTTATATACGCACTATGATTATTAGTAGTATCTGTCGGATTTGAATTGATGATGCGACTGCTTTGTGATTCTATATCTAGATAGTATTGTTGCATTATTGGTTTTGCTATCACACTACTGGGATTTTTCTCACCCCTTTTGGGGCTCAATTTTTATAAAATTGCAGGGGGTGAAAAAGCATATGATGATGTTATTATTTTGGAAATTTGCTGTTGATTGCTGCTGATTGGAATTCCTGTTGTTGTCTATTTTACTTGTTGGAAGTTAGCTGACTTTGTTATATTGATGTAATATTTTGGGAACACGGACTACTATTGGAACTTGCTTTAATTTACTATTTTTAAGGTTTTATGGTCTGTTTGGACTTTGGAAAAGATTCTGATTACGTTTTGCGAAAAATAATTTCTTAGCGTTTTAAATGCTATTTTCTAAACTGTTTCGCGAGCACTTTGCGAGTTATGTTTCGAGGGGCTAAAGACCTCCGATTCGCTTATAATTTATATGCACGCGAAGCCCGACGTGTCTACTTTTAGATTATATAAACCTTACAATGAAATTTTGAAAACTCGATTTTACACGATTTTTACAAGGCAGCAAGGTCTGTCAGGAAAATTAATGTTTCAACAACTAAAGTAAATTTAGTCTAAATGTCACATGGTTTGTTTTTTAGACTATATTTGAATACGTAAATTTTTAATTAGAAGCTTCACATGCCTAAGTGGTAATTCAAATAATTCCCTAAGTTAAATAAAGTCCACTCTAGGGAAATTAGCTATATAATTCACAGACAAGACATGTATTAACATATAATTCGAATTTCACTCATGCTTCCATATTCCTCATAGTAATTTATATAGTTTCGTCAAAGTTTATGAATTGCTTGAATTATTTTAACCGTCTAGGATGTAAACTCCATAGTGGTGGCGCCTAGTTAAAGTGAGGTTGGATACTGTGCTCAAGAAATTGTATATGTTTCGTGGTCTGAATGTGTGGGTTCTGTTATAATCTAATTACTACATGATATAACACCTCGCAATTTTAAATCAAGTATTTAAAATGTTAAATGAGTGATTAAGTGAAGAATTAGTGAAAATCCTAAATATTAGGCCAAAATACAAAGAAAGGGCAAAACGGTAATTAGCCAATACACAACCCTAGGAAGATAAAAATTGAGTAGAAGGTCTCAGATGGTAAAAATAACCATGGAAATGGATTCCTAACGAAAAATTGAGTGGATAGGAAAGTTTCAAAAAAATCAGTGAATAGTATTTTTCGCGGGTAAAAATTCCGCAGTACGATTGCACCGTAAAACGTGCCAGTTGAGTTTTGAGCTCTAGGTTTCAAATATGAGTTATAAATGGTTTATAGAGTTAGGAAATATGATTTCTGGAAATATTTGATGGAATTAAGTCAGTTTGGGGAAGCGTACTAACAGCGCGCGAAATAGCTTAAAATAGTTTTTTCTCCGAATGACCGGAAAACTCCAGATTCATCTGATAAAGTATAATTAAGGGACAATGGTCAATGCTAAAAATTAGATTTTCTAAATAAGTTTTGAAATTTCGGACGTTTAGTAAAATCGGAGGGAAATTCGGATGAGTTTTAAATCGCGTGGGACCCGCCCCACTTAAGTTCCACTTAAAGCCACCTCACCACCTTCACTATTCATCACCACTTTCCTCTTCTTCTCTCTCCCTTTGCGCGCAACATCCCCTCCCTTTCCCTCACTATGCAAGTTTTTCTTTTCTTCATAACTCAACCATTTCTCAACCAAATTCAACAAAGTTTGTCTTGAATCTTGATGGAAAACACCTCCTAAACACATTGGTACCACTTTCAAGCCTTAAAATCGCGTGTGTGAGGAGATCTTCTCCATTTTCAGTTGCGGTTTTGGTGAGGGATCTTGTGTTCTTGGAGCTTCTAAGTGCTCCAATGGTGGTGTATTGTTAGGAGGAGCCTTATACCTACCATTTGGGTGAGTATTCTTTCATTTTAATTGGTTGAATGTGGTGATTTGAATTCGAGGCATAAAATTTGCATGTTTGATGTGTGATGTTAGAGAGCTCAATTGGAAAATGTGTATTAGAGGATAATGTCTTAGAATGATGCATTAAAGCTAGAAATGCAATAAAAATATTGAGGAAAAATGTTGATTTTAACTTAGTGAAAATTTTAGGTGTCAAGACTTTGAATTTTGAAAATGTGTTAGGAGTGTATTGGTGAGTTGTTGTATGCTTGTATGATGATATAATAGAATGATATGAGGTGTGGAGTGGTTAAAATTGATGGAAATTCCTTGGATGTTAATTAGTGTGCAAATCGGCCTTAGGCAAAAAAGAGGTGAAATGATGTTGTGTAAATTGCTTGGATGATGTTTCATTCTTTAAATGGTAATTAGATGGGTTGTGTTGTGGTAGTAAAGTGGAAGAACCAATGAAAAATAATGAGTGGTGTCATTTGGCATAAAAGAGCCTAGAAGGAAAGATTTAGCAAATGATGCGTAAAAGACGTAAAACGGTGAAACGACGATTGAACTGGCCTTTTGGCAACCTATGGAAGTATAATAAAATGAGAAAGAGAATTTAGAAAAATAAATCTCTAAATTGCACTATGTTGGCCGAACCTCCAAAGAGGAATGGGAGGATTTTGTAATTTTTAGCGTTTTATGGAATTTGACGTATACTGATGGTTGTATATGTTTGCATAGGTTGTCGTACGTTGACTTGAACCCTGAACAGTAAATCAGTGGATTGCCCTTGGTCCTGGACCAAGTGGATTGAGGTAAGTCATTGAACCAATGCATGTTAATTGTAAATTGCATGTATTGTGTGAGGAATGAGTTGCAACGGAGCTTGTGGAAATAAATACAAGGTAACCTCTTGGTACTGGGGCTTGTTCCCCTTATGTGTTCCACCACACCCGTTGAGGGTGATGATAGGAAGTGTGTATGAGTAGTGTAGAACAGCATAAGCATGCATGTTGCATTTATGAGGGTACTTATGTACCGGATCACTAGCCAGTAGATAGTTAGCCTTCCGAAAAGTTCCGGACTTCCACTGGATAGGTCTCCGAGAGGGAGTTCCAGTTGACCCAGGGTCGTGGTGTGTAATCCGGATAGGAGCACACTAGGAAGTCTTGGATGTATATGGATGGGAGGGGTACCTTGGTTGTGGTTCTAGGAACACACCTTGGATGATACCCGTAGGCTTATATGCCGAGGACGTTGTGTGGTTTGGTAGCTACAGCCCGCTTCGTCGTAGTTTGTATTCTGATATTTCTCCTTTTCTCTAAATCCCTTGCTTTATCCCATTTTAAGTAATGTTGTTTTACAGTATTTATATGCATCGAAGTGAACCATTGGGCGGAGTTTTCTCCAGAACCTCTGGGTTACTGAGATATATTCGTATATCTCACCCTGTCTTGGGGACTTTATTTCAGGAGGTAGCAGTGGCAGTAGAGCAGCGGGCAAGAAGCCCGCATGAGGATATTAGTGGTGCAGTCATATATTTTGCATTTTGGTGGCCATTTGGCCTAGGCTAGACTTAGGGCATGAACATTTGATATGTATGTAGTATGAGTTTTATTGCATATTTGTTCATGTCATTTTGCCTAAGTCTAGTAGTTTATGCCATTTGAGTTTATGTACCTTTTGTATTTAAAGTCGTAATATTTGGAGGATTGTAATTTAAAGTGAAGTTGTAAGTTGTAAGTTGTAAATTGTAAGTAAGTATTGTAATTGTACCTTTGATGCATGAACTATTATGATGGAAGGGTTTTAGGCCTTTTTGAGTTTATGATTATTTGTATGATGAAATTATGCATGAAAGTGAAGTTGGTGATTGAAACCATTTAAGAATTTAAAGTAAGTGTGTTGTGAAATTAAATATGAATTGTATTGGGTTGTAAGAGCCCCAAGGCATTGTTGGTCCTTGTGTGTGCCACCCATTGGATTATTAGGTACATTTGAGGTTAGATTGTGCTTATGCAAGTTTGGGGATTTTAGGAAAAACAAAGGAAACTCTGGCGAAATTTTTGTAGAATTGGCATATTTTAGGTGAACTTCGGGAGAGCATATCTCCCTCCATAGAGGTCCGATAGGGACGTGCCATATGTAAGAACTCGCACCGCTAATTAAGGTAATTAGTGAATTAATTATGATAATTAGGAAATGATTCCATAATTGACCTTAATAATTACTATTGGGCTTAAATAATTATACTGAGTGAGTAAAAATGCTGAAAGTCGCTTTTCGGAAGAAAAGCGCAGATACCGGTTCTGCTACCCGGTATAAATGCGTACCGGAAAAGTATCCCGGAAAATTATAACGAATGCATGATAATTACTAGAATATTATGTAGGACTTGTAAAACAAGTTTCAAGTCAAAATAATGTAATCTGATGCCAGAACTGATATTGGCTATGGAAAAGCGCGTACCGGAAAGGTGCTCCGAAAAATAAAATAAAAATATGAAAAGTCTTAGAAAAATGTGTAGGTTTAGATTCCAAAGTTTGGGATCAAGATCTTTTGCGTAGCTATTAAGGCTAATACTGCGCGTTAGGTGACCATTGCCTATATATATTACTACTAAGGGCACACAACCCTAGATACCTAAAATACCTACGTGAGAGGCTGCTGCTGAGTGTGTAAAACACTGTTCCATTGACTCTCCTTCACCATTTCTTGAGTCTTGGACCATTTTTCTCCATGATTCTTCCTTCCTCTTCTTGTAAACACTAGAGTGTGTATCTTGTGAGGATGAGATGCAGTTTTTCTGAGTTGAGGGACTGGTTGAGGGGTGTGTTGTGGGCTGTGGTGTTGTCTCCATGGTTATGAGCCATTGTTCATGCCATTAGAGGCTTCAAGAAGTCTCCTTTGGTACCAAGAACCAACCTTTGGTGTGGCATTTTCGTGTCCTTGGGTGTGCTGGACTTGTGAGCAGCATTGGGAGCTCCAAAGGCACTTTGAACCACTGATTAAGCTTTGGGGTAAGTCACCTTAACTTGATCATGTGTTTTTGTGGCCTAAAGGTGGTATCTTGGTATGTTAATGGGTTTAACATGTAACCAACACATAAGTGAACTTGTACATGCTTAAAAATGGATCCTTGGTTGTGTACAAGTGTTAAAAGTTGAACCTTTGGACTGGATATTCACGAAATGCAGAAACTGCATTCTGTCGTGAGATATCCGGATATTTGTCGAGCAGATATCCGAATATCCATATCCGGATATGGTATCCGGATATTGATATCCGGATGTGGGATCTGGGTATCCGGATATGGTATATCCGGATATGGCCAGTGTGATATCCGGATATGGCATATCCGGATATGTCCCTTGTGATATCCGGATATTCTGGGATTTCGCAGAACAGTAGCTGTGCTGTGTGAACAGTAAGCTATTGGGGGTTTGTGGACCCTAGATTAAGGAAGTTGAACTTCTGTAATTAATAAACTAAGTCAGAATCATATGATTAAGGGCTTATGGCTTTGTCGGAAGCCTTAAGACGTAAAACGTAAAGGAAAGGCGTAGTCTTTAAGTTGTATGCGTGTGATGCATAAATATTGATGTATTATTGGTCCATATCAGATTGTGATACTGTTGTGTTTGGACGTAAGAGAGGTTGGACTCTTGGTTTGGATAGCTAGCTTGCAAGGTAAGCTTTCGTGTCCTCGGTTTAGCCATTTTGTGGTTCCACCATGTCCCATGGGGATGTGGTTTATGCATGCTGTGTTACATGCTTTGATGTTTTGGAAATGCTGTTGAGCTATTATATGCAATGTGCTTTTATGATATGCATGTGGTGTCCACCTATACGGTAAGCCTGAGTATGTAGTACATACAAGATGGTGAGGCTGTGGGTGAGGTGCAAGCGGTGTTCCTTGTACTCATGTGGGTTTAGACGTATTCCTGCATTTCTCTGGCCAGTAGATTTGATAAACACACATGGCATGATTATCTGCTGCATTGCATAGTTTTGGAACTTATATTGTAAATACTGTTTTTGAACTTATATTACACATGTAAGTGAGCTTGGGGTGGAAGATCCTTGAGGACCCCTTGTCTTACTGAGATTTCTTGTTTAGAGATCTCACCCCACGTTTGGGGACGCTTATTTCAGGATCAGGTAATGTTGAGGGCTCAGGTGGCAGGAGGCCAGAGCTGAGTTGATGTTATTATGACATGCTGACATGCTGGATGTTGACTGCTGTTTATGTTTTCCCGCTTTGATTATGATATTATGCTGAGACTGTTGTTGGGCATTGTGCCTTATTTGGTGAGCATGGGGTTTGTCCATGCCACATGGTCTTGCTATTGTCTTTTTATTTTAAGTTGTAATTAAAGTATCAGGATTTTGTCCCAGGCTATGTGTTGTAGTCCTGTGGCTTTAGATACTCACTTTATAATTATTTATGAGGTATTCAGTTAGTTGTCTTGCAATTTGCATACAGACAGTATTTTATGAAATTGATTAAGTAATCAAGTTGGCTAAGGTTAATGACATCATAATTGAATTAAAGAAAAAGTTATTCCGCATTTTAATTAAGCGTGGCTTAATACGATAGTATGTTAACAATCCGGGTTAACACGGGCTGTTACACCATACGCCATTTTGAAGCTTGTGATGTCCCCTACATTGTGTCAAAATCTTGGAATTTTTGGAGAGGTGCGAAGCCCTGTGCAGGACAGGGAAGTTGCTTCCCTGTTTTGGCCCTGTACTTGGGGGCTGTTTTGGATCGTTTTGGGAAATTTATTCCTGCTTCGTTTCTTAGTAAAATTAAGTGTATGATATATCAAATCGAAGGTTGAGGTGTCTAGTTTATGTTACAAAAATTTGAGAGAAAATGGGTGAGTGGTTTAGGTGCAGAAATTCAAGGAGTGAGGGATGTTTTGAGCTGTTTCGGGGTTGGTTGGCAGTTTTGCTTGTCCAACTTCAAACGACGATAATCGGAGCAAACGAGCTCGGAACCAAGCATGTGATAGCTTTCTAGAAAGTTAATTAAGTAGGAAAAAAGATAGCAAGATATGAGGGACTGAATTTTTACTGTGCGTCCGCAGTAATTTAGAGACCAAACCCTGTTCGGATGTGGAGAAAACGCAAAAGTGTGAAATTGGCTAAGTGGGTTTATGAGGACCCCTTAGTGTCTTATTATAATTAAAGTAAACTATTAAAATAGTATAGATAAGTATTCCGCAAGAGTTTACAGTTACGGTCACAACTTTTAATTATTACGTTTTTTATGTTTTCAACTACTCGCGTAATAATCGGAAAAAGTTTATTCGTACTTTTATAAAGGAATTGTTGTGATTGTAACTGCACTTAATATCATAATTAATGTTAACAATATCGGTGTACAACGGGCTGTTACACATGAAGTCTTCCTTTATTTTGTGAATCTGGTTGGGTTAGCTTTTCTGTTTTGAGCATTTGATTTTGTGAATTTTATTTTATGTTGAAAGCTGGAATTAAAGTGTGGTTTTGTGCACTTGAATTATGAAAGCCTGGTCTATTTGATTGATCATGATTGGTAGCTGTTTCAAATTGTAATGTGTAATGATTAGAAAGTTCATATCATGTTACTGGATACTCTGATCAGTGGAGTCTATTACATCCGAGGCACCTAGGACAACGGTAAGCTCGAGGAAGTTTCCTCATATGGGTGTTTTGACGAACTATATGAGAGGTACCACCTTACGTGATATGTACGAAGAGCCTGCTAGACTTAATTAGCTGCATACATGACTGCTTGGTATCCTAAATTTGTCGAGTACGTTGTAAAAGGATAGACTTGGTTACTTTTGATTTTAGACAAATACTAGACAGTAGCTACAAAATAAACGGACAAGCTTAACACCTCTTGTAATCATGACAATTAGAAGTTAGAACCTTGGAATCTTGGTATCCTTACTCATATCCTTAAGTCAGCTTCATAGTTAGAGTTTAATTAGAGGTGCCTCCTAAACCCTAAGCTCTAGACAAAATACAAAAGTACTACCCAGTAAAGTAATTCCTCTTCTGGCGAGATAGTGACAAATATTGTGCTGTTCACTTAATTGATGCCGTTAAAATTTTTATACCTCAATAATGATGGACTAAGATCTTTAGAAAATAAGAACATTTAATGAAATTCTGTCCGTGATGAAATTTTGTGATTTTATGAATATCCGTCTACGTTGTAAATTGGAATCTGATGTGGTTTTACTTGATTTTCTGTAGACTATTAAATTGTGAAATTCTGCTTGTGATGTTTGTCAAGTCAGGTAATTAGTTGTGAAGTGTTTATTGAACTGAACTTTATCATCTGTAAGGAGTAAGTAGGAAGTGAGTGAAATTATAATTTGTAATAGGTAAACTTTAAAGATAAAATAAGTGTAATTGAAGGTCCTAGTTACTTAGTCCTCTGTTTGTACATGTAATAGGCAGGCATGTTTAGTTGTGTTAAAAGGGTCTAATTTGGGATTGTAAAACTTTACTTGTAGGATCGATTGTGAAGTAACCGTGTAGACTAAATTGTTAATTTCCACTAAGTATGCATAAAAATATAGAGTTATCTTGTAGATTATGACGTGTCTTTTAAGTATAGTAAGTATAACAGGTGTATGAGTAAGAGTATGCCATGTTATTGATATTGACACACGTAAAGAAACGAAGAACATAAGTAATAAAGTAATGGATAGCTGGAGATTCTTGCTTAGTAAAATAATGTGTGGTTTTACTTAATCTTTGTTGCAGTGTGGTCTTTGAAGTTGTTTAAGATGAAACCAGAAAACTGTTTGCTATGAATAAGCCTAGGAAAATTTTATTCCCTACACATGCAAATAAATTTTTTTTATATATTGTCTGAGGAATATGTCAAGTACAAGTTAGTGGTAACGCTCTGAATTAATTGATGATTTTTATAGATGTTCAGCTGAATGTGATCTAAGTTCTTTCATTAATGTAATTTTGTTTGGTATTCGACTGGAATAGTATTGGAATGGTAGGACGAAGTTTGGGGACAAACTTCAAATTTGGTAGGGAGAGTGTAACATCCCGCATGATTATGAAATTACATAACTTGCAATTAGGGGTGTGAAACATGATTGAAATTCGAATTAAATTTGTGTTTGTAGTGGGATTAATTTAAGTAGGAAAATTATCTTCTTGTTATTATAAGCAAGTATATGTGAATATTTCCATATCCGGATATCCATATCCGGATATTCATATCCGGATATCATATCCAGACATCACCAGACCCCATATCCGGATATCAATATCCGGATACTATATCCGGATATTTCGCGACAGAATGCAGTTTCTAAATTTCGCGAGATATCACTTCCAAGGTTGGGTTTTTAACCTATTTCAACGTCCAAGCATGCATTTTTATTCATTTTTAGGTTCATGTTCAGGTTGGTTACTCATTTAACTCATTAACAAGCCAAGACTCAACCTTTAAACCATTAAAACTCATTATTAAGGTTCAACAACTGTTACGAGAAGGAAAAGTGGAGCCCAAAATTATGAATATTCATTAGGAACATAAGGACAACAGTGTTGGTGTAAATAATACAATTGTATATAAGTGGTTGTGTCGTAGGTAAATAGATTGACGTAGTAGTTACTGATATGGCTATTGCAAGCATTGACGTGGCATTGTTTTAGGACAATAATAGCTTGTTGTCATTGTAATAAAAGGCCAACTGTTGTAATTGATACCATTCATTGAAGAAAATAGAAACCAAAAGTCTCTCTTGTTCCTGTATCCCGTCCTTTTCCTCTGTTAAGGGTTCACCCTTTAACAACAACTTACCCCAAGGCTTAAAACAGAGCAACAATGGCTCTTGGGGCTCCCACAACAGCTCCTCAAGTCTGACTTCACAAGGTGTATGAAAATGTGATCAAAGGTTGGTTCTTTGCATCCAAAGATCACTCCTTGGAGCACAAAATGCCAAGACAATGGCTCCCCAACCCAAACAACAAAGTCAGCCCCAAGAACCTCACTAAACATTGGCTGAGCACTCAACAAAGGCTACCTTCCACACTCACAAGACACTCTACTTACTATGTATTTGATGAAGAAACCAAGAAGAGAGGTGACTTCTTGGCTCTCAAGGCGAAGAGGAAAAGGGAACATCAATGGAGAAGCACTCAGCAGCTGAGCAACTCACGTAGGAAGCTAATATGTCCTAGGGTTGTGTGCAAAATGAGTATATATAGTCCATTTAAGTCTTAAACGCACTGTATTAGCGCTAATAGCTACGCTTAGCATTTTAATCCCAAAATTAGGATTCTGAACCTACTCATTTTTCTAAGATTTTTCATATTTTTATTTTATTTTTCGCAGCACCTTTCCGATACGCGCTTTTCCATAGCCAGTATCAGTTCTGGCACCAGTTATCGTTATTTCGACCTGAAACTTGTTTTCCTAGTCTTATATATTTTTCTAGGAATATTCTCACACTTATTATAATTTTCTGAGATACTTCAACGGTACGCATTTATACCATGAGGCAGAACCGGTATCTGCACTTTTCGTCAGAAAAATGACTTTCAGTAGTCTTAATCACTGAATATAATTATTTAAGTTTTTCCATAATTATTAAGGTCAATTATGAAATTATTTCCTAATTTTCATATTTAAATAATTTAATTTCCTAAATTAACGGTTTGGGTTCTTACAATCATATAATCAATCAATCACATAATTATAAGGGGTATATTATTCTTACACTTGTGTAAGAATAAAGAATTTTACATTTAATCTTGATCATTGATTTAATTATATCAAAGGGTACACATAATTAAAAAATTAGAGCCGTAACATATGAAAGCGATCAACGTCCAAGATGAATGTAAAATAATGAAACAGTAATTATAATGTGTGTAAATGTGTAATAATAATACAAATACACTGGATACCAAAAAAAGTAAAATTACAAATAGACTTTCTACATAGTCTTCTAGAAGCCCTAACTTAATACTTTGATCTTATTGTAACTTTGTTTAAATGGTGTAAATTTCTCACATAACATACGCAACTCATATCAAGTAAGCATATATAAATAGAGACAATAGTTATATGCATCATATCAAACATAAGCATCTGGGACCAACCGAGGGCTAACCATAGCTGACAGAGGCACTGCCTTTTGCAGAGTGAGTCCAAATGCTTCATCCATGTTTAGCTCTACTCCATTTGGTAACTTCCAGTCAAAAGAGTGCACCAAAGTACCCAATATGTACTCAATGACCACAATAGCCATTCTATACCCTGCACAAATCCTCCTTCCAGCTCCAAAGGGAATCAACTCAAAATCAACTCCACTGGGATCAATTTTCGCATTGTTTCCACAAAAGAATCTCTCTGGCTGGAACTCTAATGGGTTGGCCCACACATTGGCGTCTCTCCCTATGGCCCATATATTCACAAGTAACCTGGTGTTCTTGGGTATGTAGTAGCCATTAACTTGGCATGCTTCAGTTGAGACCCTGGGAACACTAAGGGGTGTAGATGGGTGCATCCGATATGTCTCCTTGCAAATTGCTTGAAGGTATGGTAATTTAGGTAGGTCAGATTCAATAAGTAGTCTTTGCCTGCCTATTACTTGCTCCATCTCTTTCTGTGCCCTTATTAGGATGTTTGGGTTTTTCAACATTTCAGCTAGTGCCCATTCTATGATGCTAATTGATGTATCTGTGCCTGCAGTGAACAAATTCTTCATAGGAAAACATACACTTGTGGTTAGAACAGTTAAAAGTTACTATATGCTATGCTTAAAGAAAATCAAAGACGTGATAGGAAAAAATATATTTGTGGTTATAATACTCATGCATATTGATAAATAAATAAAAGAAAAAGGTAGCTATGACCATGCTGAGCTTGATGAAAATTAATCTCTTGCTTATCTAACATCTTAGAGATTTTATACACATCCACATGAGAACACTAGCAACAAATAGACAATTTTTTTTTGAAGTTTGCATCCTGAATCATATCTTTGACAAATATTAGATATTGAATTTAGATTTCGATTTAGGAAACTCTCATGTGAACTATATATTAGTCATAGTTGCAATATTTTTTAGATAATAAAGGCATTTCATTTATTAATGATTTGACTTATCCATTTTCAAAGTGGAGATTATATAAAGTTACTAAAAGTAAGTTATTTGTAGAGCTCACAATGCAGGTGACTTTTTTCGTCTCATTTTTAACCCCCCATCAAATGGGTTAATCTGCCCCCATCTAACTTTTGAAAGTGAGTTGAAATTTCAACTCATTTCATTTCATGATGGGTTGACATGTTAACACTCTAAGGTCAAAAAAGAAAAAAATAGCCAAAACTATAAACTGAGTGAGATTTTTTACAACAAAAGTGAAAAATTTTATCAAAATTATCTAATTACGCTTAAAAATAAAAAAACAACCGATTGGGTCAATCATCCCAACCCACACCCAACTCATTTTGAACCACCCTTTGAGACAACGAATGTACGCCTGTACGGGATAAAAAATGTAACCCAATCTACTAAATTAAGTGGGTTAATTGGGTTGACCCAACGGGTAAAATCCATTTAACACCCCTAACGATTGATGACAGATTTGAAACATTTGCGCTATATATTTCAAAGATATTAACTTCATTACTATGACTCTAATTAAAAAAATTCGAATTATATGGGGCTGGTCATTCTTGTGATGTTGGTGAATTTTTTTCTTTTTCTTTTTCTTGTTATATTGATAAGCTTCACACTGCATATAAATTGTTCTTGGAGTATTCGGTATTCTTTAAATAATCTCCCAGAGTTCTTTATTGTGGAAATATATCCTAATCAAGTGATATTGTATAAAAAATAAATTCAATTGTAGAAGTGGTTAATTACATTCGTTTGGCAAATGATTAAATAATATGGATATATAAATAATTAATTCACCTTGATAATTGGTTAATAGAAATGTAACCCTACCCCAACACAATGCAACCCTTCTTCGGTTATCTATTTTTTTATTTTATTTTTTGGTTAATTATGGTTATGATCTAAATTTGTCCATATGACAACTGTACTTACTTAAATACTCTTTGGCACGACTCCTATTTAATATACGTAACCTAATTTATTGACTCCTTTCAGTACATTAACTAAATGGAAATCAGTAACCATGAGCCAGATCACTGGCATTTATCTCGTGCACAATATTTAACTGAAAAAATGTGTTAGATGTTAATAGAAAGACTAAAGAATAATTATACCATAAAATATAAAATTCTGATAAGATGTGTTATTATTGAACCTTTAAAAAAAAACAGTATTACATTTCCAACATGAGAAAAACATAGAAGATGAAAATGAATAAAGACTTTTTAAATTTAAGGGTGATGAACTCTTTTTTTATTTATTTTTAGTAGAAACTTCTATTTATTTACTTCAAAGATAAACAAACCCATTTAAGGGTAGTTCCCATTTAAAATAAAAGAAAACAAATGCCAACAGCACTAAAATAGAAGATGATTAAAAAGTAAAACTAGAGAAGTGTGGAAGCTAGAGAAAAAAGAGACGTGTACCAATAGTAGAGCCTTAATGTTGGACAAACTCAGTCTCTCCTCAGAGGGATCTTCACCATTTGCCATCACAATATCCAAAAAATCTGGCTTGTCCTTACGCTCATGAGCAGACTTCACATGCTTCTCAATCATTTTAGTCAAAAACACATCAAACTTCTTATGCAAACGCTTCATCTTAACAACCACACCTTGCAAGTCCATCCAAGCAATACAAGGTACAAAATCACCAATGTTAACCCCAGATATTGTCATGAACTCCACCACCATGTCCTTAAACTCCTTAGACTCTGACCCTTTGTTTGCAAATATGCGGTTGCTGAGTACCACTTGGCTCACCATATTTGTTATTGCACAACTCAACAAATCACCCACCTCTATGGGTTCCCCTTGTTTACCAAACTCATGCATAGCTCCCAGCATGTGTCCTACCTCAGTTTCTCTCACATGAGCCCAATCCTGAAGAGCCCTCCCACCAAGCATGTGCAAGTTGGTTAGTTTCCTAAGCAGCTTCCATTTAGGCCCATAATCTGCAAAAACTAGGTCTTGTGAATTGTACCCCAAATGGGTTGAACCAGCAATAGTGGGCCTGTTTGAGAAATTATGGTCTAAGGTCTTGAGGAATGCTCTAGCTGCATCTGGGCTTGAGATAACTACTGTGTCACAAGTTCCCATTTTGAGGAACATGATGGGTCCAAATTTCTTGGCCATGTTTGCGAGTGTGACATGAGGCATAGTCCCCAATAGTGGTAGAGCACCAAGAATTGGCCATCCTTTTGGACCTGGTGGGATATTTTTAGAACTGCTTCTGAGGAGTAAGCGGATGAAGAGGTGTGAGATGATGAAGATGAGAAGTGCAACACCGATTTCCCTACGAAACAATGAATCAAAAGTCATGTTGTACAATTGAAGATGGCAAGGTATATAACAATACAAGTGTGTTGTGTGTGTGTGTATGTATATATAGGTGAATAGGTGAATAAGTTGATGGGTACATGGCAAGTTAGGAATGGTAATTCTCATTTTAATTTCAGGGGCAAGACTATTAGGTGGTTAGGTTAGTACTTCACGTCACGTGCACAACTTGTAGACTAGTCGAAGCAAAATGCAAGCTCTAGGTAAAAGAATCTTAGAGGCACATTGTTTGCTTGTTCTTCTTAAATTCATAGGTGGTTGAAAATTAATTTTGGTAAACCATGCACGCAAGAGGGTCCACCGGCCCAGTGTTATTAAAAGAAGAAAAAAAATATAGTTTTTACCACGAAAATATCTGTCGTTTTATTAAGATAAATAAGTTATTTTTAATTTTAAACACAAGTGAACTGATACAAATTGATTAACTTAATGTGTTTTTGTTTATTTTTTCGTAAAAAATTTTCTTTGAATCAAATCATATTTTTTATTATCGTTGTGGTTATGATTTTAATTAAAGGACGGATATTCCTACTACCAAAATTTTCTACTACCGACTCACTACCTATCTAATTACTATTCGATCAATATTTTTTCTTTTTTTTTAAAACTTTTTAACATTCTCTCTTTGATTCAATCACCACCAGATAATCGGTGTTTAACCACGGCAATATAACTACAGTTGCAAAATGTTTGGGTAAAAGCTCAAGAAAACCTCAAGACTCCTACGCAATTAGGCAACGTAGCACACTTTCCTCAAAATTATGCATTGCACTTGACCCGCGTGGCATCGTTGTAATTTGGTTGGACTCTCTTCAATTTTCGTTTTCTATTTCTCTCAGATTCAGTTATTGTACACACAATCAACGGTAGCACTACACCCCCTTGATAATGCACGCGTCACGATGGTGAAGTTAACTCCATTGTTCTCTTTCTCTAACCCTATGATTATCTACTTTTTCATTCTCTACGATCTACTTCTCTGTCATCCCTCATTCTCTTTCTCTCTTTTCGCTAGTGATTCGAAGTTGGAGTCGGAGCTTCTCCTATCGGAAACCAATGCAACCTCTGGTTGTAATGCCTCACATACAAGATGAGAAGAATGAAGGTTTGCATACCTAGTTTTTTAGTGCTTATGCATTTCTAAAATTCACAGGTTTAATTTGACTGCCAAAACTCATTAGATTGTGTTTTGAGGTATGACTATTACAATGTGAATCTTTGAAAATGCCATTCAATTTAAGCAAATGCAGTTTAATTTGCTTGATTTATCCTCGATTTATCTCTTATTTGTTTTGTGGCTGATTTGGTGGCTTCTATGTTGTATATTATGGATGGAAACTATTAGGGAAAAATTTGCATTCTACCTGCCCAATGAAATGCATGCTTCATTTGCAATGTGTTCCTTTGCAAATGTAATTGTGCGGGAGGGATTGTTGAGATCTAGGGTTTTTGCTTGATTTATTTTCAGCAAAGTCAATCTATACCAGTTCGATAAGGAGGGGAACCAATGCAAGGAGCAAAGCTGGCACTGTAGAGTTGTTGAAGCTATGTGGTAGGGTGTTATTGTGTTCCTACAATTATTTAAGGATTTTAATTTTATAGTTATAACTTGTGGTTTGTTGTTTATCTGTATCCCCTGTAATTGTGTATAAAAGATTCAGCTTCAAACAGAAATTACATAATTCTAAATTCATTTGACCAGGAGTGGAAGATCAATTTACCGTCTTATATATTGTGTTTGATAGTAAATAAATTTTTCTTTCAAATTCCCGTGCAGGTTTTCTTTTGTCAATGTCATTCAAACATGAAACCACTAATCTTTTGGGGTCATACATCCTACTTGAATGTGGTCATACCTGCCACTCTGAAAATATCTTACTATAAATTTAGGAGAAGTATAAGCTTTGGTGCTGTTCTGTTCCCAATTTGTTTTCATTGGGATGACATATGTAGATTTTATAAAAACAGTGAAAATAATATTTCCCTGTTTTCACTATTTTCTTAACAAATTTTTGAAGACAGAAAACAAATAAGCCCTCTTAAATTCTAGGCAATCTTTATGTATATGTGTCTTCTGTCTGCTAAATAATGTTCTGTAGTTCTCAATAATAACATCTTTTCATATTTCATACTTATTGAGGTCTTTTATCAGTTTCAAGGGAGTCAGCCCTTCATATTGTCACATGAATTAATATATATTATAATACCATGGATCAAAATTCTTATCTCTTTTTACAGAAATGTCTTTACTTTGTTATAACACAGAATCGTTTAGTTATAGTGTCCATGTCCTTTTAAGTTCCTGTATTGTAATTGATGGGCATTGTGGTTTTGCTGTCCTTTGTTTTTGGATTTTGTAGGTGGATTTGACATGAGCTTGGGGAGAATCAGTGTGCCTCTGCGCTCGTTAAGCATATAAGAGCACCGGCTCCACTGGTTAATCTTTCTATTTTTATTTATTTTTATAATTTATTGAATCTTTTTTATGTGCTTGTGTTGTTTTGTTATCCACGAGTGTTGTTGGATGTGTGTATGAAGATGTTTCATTTTTTGCATTGTATGTGTTTTTTCATTTTTCATTTTATTCGATGGGTAAAGGGCTGATTGGGTGAAGGGAATGAGAGCATTTGAATTTGTTCGACGCTATTTGTTGGTCTATTTTATGGTTGAACTTCTTCTCAATACCGTTTGATCTGCTCCTATTTTCTAGGTTTCAGCAATGTATGCTTGTGTCCAATAGTGAAAATCAAGGTAGTCTTATTCTAGTGAAATGTTTATATTCATGATCTTATTGGTAGTCCTAGATATAATTCGAGGACTAATTAATGCTCTTCTTATTGTATAGAACTGTCCATATTCATCATCGTTAGCATAGAACTGTCCTTTTTAAACCTGTGATCTGTGACAAAAGAAGGGAGATTTTCTATGTTGGCCACATACTCCTAATAAATATATAGTTCACTGTTTTGTTTAAGTCATCATGATAATCCTTGCGGTGATGTTTAGGTATTTATTAGTTACTATATCCTCTTTTTTCCTCAGATATCAAGAGAGTTTTCAAATGTGCAAGATGCATTGTATGATGCAACTGGTAGACTGCGACATCATCTTTTTGTCAGCACACAGAATAGTGCTGGAACAAGGAGCCTTTCCTCTGTACTAGCTGATACCAGTACATATGGACAGGTAATTGTCCGTGAACCTCGTCCTGGAACAAGTGACAGGACTATTGTCATATTCGGTTCACCTGATGAAACCGGAGCAGCGCAGAGCCTTCTCCAAGCATTTTCTTTTTTTGGTAAAGCTCCAAGCATTTATTCTAAGTGGATCATGACAATGTCCCCTCACCCATGTCCCCATTATTTTCCCGTAGATCTTTTTTAGTTTGTTAACTGTATTGTTTTCTGTTTTCCTTTTTTAGTATAATAACTTCCAAATAGTGATGAAAAGATTAGTATAAACTACTATCTAATATCAAAAGATAGGAAAGTCCCCATACAAAGTGTGAGGAAATCTGCATATATATCAAAATTAACTCAATCTAAGCTTAATCTTTTTGTAACTTGTAGTCTAATCATACGGTTTTTTGCAGTCCAACCTTTTTCATTTGATTGAATTTGCATTACTTGAGGTGGTTTGATTTTTATAATGAATTTTTTACAGCAAGAACTAATAAGGACAATTAATCTTGGTCCTTACAAGCATATTGTGGATGATGGGCATGAATTGAGGAAGGCAACTTTCGAGTGTGTAGACACATTGCTGGATTGTTGTCTTGATCAGGTGAACCCCTTACCTTTCATTGTTCCTTATCTTAAATTTGGTTTGGATGGTGAGCATTAAACATAATCTTTTTCCCATCCTTGGCAATTACATTTGTTGGTTCTGATTCACGTATCTAATATTAATTTTAAGTTCATATTTTTATATTATTTTTATTTTTCTTAACACTCTTTATCATATTTGCTTTAGGTTAACTCCTACCTTTATCCAATTTTCCAAGCATTTTAGCACAGGTTATTGGAATGAGCTATTCTGCTCAGTTAGTTGTATTGTTAGTTTAGTAGTTAGATTAGTTAGAGTGGTTCAAGTAGTTCCACCTTTCACGGATTCTGTTAGATTCTAGCCAACTGATTACCCTTGTAACTCTTGTAATATAAAAGCTTAAACTCTCTCTCTCTCAGTTTTGTAATGAATCATAACAGATTAATCAGAATGATTTCTTTCTCAAGTTTTCTGACTTCTCTCTCTGCATCCTCTTGACCTTACTTTCGTTTATGGTATCAAAGCAACTTGAGTCTCTGCCTCTGAAGTAGGTGATGAAAGGACCATATTCTTCAGGTAAACCTTCAAGAACTGTATGCACAAGTTCTTTATCAGTGAAGGGCTCACCAATAGCAATAAGCGTGTCACCAAGAGCCTTCACTCGAGCAAGATACTCTTCAATACTTCTATCACCTTTCTTGATGTTTTTGAGTTCGGAGCTCACTTGATTCGCCTTAGCTTTGGTTACTGAGTCAAAATATCGATGAATTTTGTCCCAAACTTGATAAGATTGTCTTACTCCAAGAATCTTGTTAATGATTTCCTCTTAACAAGTTGCTTTGATGATTTAGAGTCACAAATTTTGGCAACTTAAAGGCACTATTTCTTTTGGTCTTCTCTTTCATCCTCCTTCGCGACACCATCCTTTGTCTCTTATAGCATTCTGTGATGCTGACTGGGGATCTGATCCGGATGACAGGAGGTCCACTTCTGGAGCGTGTGTATTCTTAGGCTCCAATCCCATCTCTTGGTGGGCCAAAAAGCAATCTCTCGTTGCTCGTTCCAGTGCTGAGGCTGAGTATCGAAGTTTAGCACATACTGCTACTGAAATTCTTTGGGTCCAATCTCTGTTAAAGGAATTGCATGTTCCTATCAAGGTTCCAGTTATTTACTGTGATAATCAAAGCACTGTTGCATTTGCTCACAATCCAGTGCTTCACTCCAGAACCAAGCACATGGAACTTGATGTTTTCTTTGTAAGAGAGAAAGTTCTTGCCAAGTCACTTATTGTGCAACATATCCCTGGTCCATTACAAGTTGCTGATACATTTACAAAACCTCTATCAGTTGCTCGATTCAATGAACTCAGGGATAAGCTCAAAGTTTTTGATCTTTCATTACTGATGCACCCCCCTTGAGATTGAGGGGTGAATACTAGTGTACAAACTCTCAACAGATTCTCAACTGCACATCATATGCCGTTACTGCTTCTGATCACCCTCCATGAGCTTGAGGGGAGAATATTGGAATGAGCTATTCTGCTCAGTTAGTTGTATCGTTAGTTTAGTAGTTAGATTAGTTAGAGTGGTTCAAGTAGTTCCACCTTTCACGGATTCTGTTAGATTCTAGCCAGCTGATTACCCTTGTAACTCTTGTAATATAAAAGCTTAAACTCTCTCTCTCAGTTTTGTAATGAATCATAACAGATTAATCAGAATGATTTCTTTCTCAAGTTTTCTGACTTCTCTCTCTGCATCCTCTTGACCTTACTTTCGTTTACAGGTTAAGATGATAAATTTGTACTAAATGGTGATTTGTGCACTAATACACTGGGAAAATAGCACATTAGCTATTGATACTTAAGGAACTTTGCATAACCAATCCATCCAACCCCACTTGCATCGGGAGCTTCATAGCACTGGTCTTCTTTTTACTAAATTTGTTGAATACTTTATTTTATTGGTATTGCTTTCTGGGTTGAGTATCCTACTTTATTCTATAACACTTATGTGCATTTCTCGTTTAATGTACATTTATAGTTCTATGACAGTGATGCATCCTCGAATGTAGTTGCTGCTCTTGTGTCCCCTTACTAGTTTTTCAATGAACACTTTTCCCTCTGCTTACTTACTATGACTGCGATTTTAGAAAACATTGTTGATGATTAATTGTAAAGTAATATAAT
Organism: Gastrolobium villosum; assembly: GCA_032173675.1. NCBI lineage: Eukaryota > Viridiplantae > Streptophyta > Magnoliopsida > Fabales > Fabaceae > Gastrolobium > Gastrolobium villosum. Next base: position 53,173 of record JAVKPL010005391.1, on the reverse strand, counting down.
ATGTAAATTTGGCATCTTTAAAATATTTTTTTTCTTATTTAATTTTTTTTTGTTAAGTCTTACATGCTCTCATATTTCAGGTTCTGTATCCATTATATTATTTTGATAGAGAAATGTCAGGTTATCATGTATGTTCTTTTGCTTTAGGAACTTTTCTATCAAGATTTACCTCATATTTTTTATCTTTCCACCACTAAACTACTACAGGTATAATGACTCTTGATTGTTGGCTTTGCATTCCCGAGGGCATGGATTTGAAACTTTCAAGTCTTTATTACATATTAGAAAACTATGTAATGGGTCAATAACATACATGTAACGCATAAGTTTCAATTAATAGGTTCTGATTTGACATGAGAACAATAAATAAATTTATTACAAACTTTTCTGTCAATATTATTTAATTGCTATTCAATTGTTCAGAATATTTTGATCGGTTGCATGAATTGCGAAGCCCAATAATTTGCGTAGAGCTATAGACATATATTTAACAGGATGACCTCTTAATAGGACTTTATTAATGCATACACAGGCTATTAGAATCTGAATTTCAATTGAACATGCTTCCTTTTATTGAAATGGAAGATTGACATTATTTCAGAATAATGATTGTTAGATATAGTTTGTTGTCCTACCCAGTGTAGAAAGATTACTTGAATCTACCGGTAGTATTTTATTTTATTTTGCAGGAGTAATAACTTGACATGTAACTTTTTTGTTGTGTTTGATACTGATTAGAACATGTAGAGTAAGATCCCCTTCACCAAAATTTTATGTATAGGTGACCAAGGTAAGTTTCTACTGTGACCAAGGTACGTTTCAGATCATTTTATCATATATTCCACCTGAATGGTTACTGGCATCATGGCTTTTAGATCATATTTGGACTAATTTGACCCTAATCCTTTATTGCTTTATTGTTTACTTAAAAGATTTCTTCAATTAACTTCTGCTGCAGAACCAGAGAGTAAAAATTTAAAGCTGCTACTCGGACTTGGGATAGGTACTGTACTTAATTCTTTTAATATATATTCAGGAGTGAGAGATCATATTGATGATCAGATTCAGAGTATCATATGTTATAAAGTTATGTCACATTAAAAGTTTGAATTTCCCTAACTACAGGTTTAAGTTCTACACTGTTATGCATTCTGATAATTGGATCCTTCTTGAAATGAAAACATGCTAGTTCAGACCCCCAACAACACCAATCAAGGAGATAAGCTCTGTATGTCAATTTTTAAATTATACAGGTATGATTTGGTGATATACACACTCCCTAGCCATCATATCCGAATTTTCTTCTCAAGTTTCGTATGTCAATTTTCTTTTATACAGGTATGATTTGGTGATAAGCTCTTTTAAAAGGATAGGATGCATACAACAATAATTCTTGGAAGCCAGATTTAAAAACGTATTGTCATATTTTGTTTAGTTGAACAATGAAGTTAATATTTTGTATAGATGTCTTGTGACAATCACAAATTTATAGTTTTAGCTTTATTTGCCAATTATTTCTCTTAAATGATGTAAGTAGAAAACTTGATTATCTCCTTTTGTTGGTAAAGGAAACTCCTTCAGCTTATATGAAATGGAAAAAAAAAATATGAATTTAGAGAAATTGTGTAAAAAAAACATGATTTACTCATATGAATAGAAGAAAATTGTATTGTGTTAAATTGTGTACTCCACTTTATTTGATTATCTCCCTTAATTTGGTTTTTGATTCTTGTATCAAATGCAATTTTTATTATTTGCTTTTTATATGATTGAGAAAATTTATAATATTTTTTAAAAAATAAATTCCTTATAATTAGCCATGGTTCTGTGGCATAATAAAACCTTTCATCATTGAGATCCAAATCGTTTAGCCACGAATATAACGTGGCTAATATAACATAAACCGTGGCTAATTTAATGTTACCACACTTATACAAACCGTGCTTAAATGCAGAAAATATCGTGGTTAAAATAATGCAACGTCCATTTTAGCCACGGTTTTTGAAACAGTGGAGAACTCATTTAGCCATGGTTTTTATCATATTTAGCCACGGTTTTTTCCATGGCTAAAGAGAAATTTTGTTGTAGTGAATGTTGATTAGAGAGGTAGTAAGTTAGTAGTAAAAAATTTTAGTAGTAAGAATATCCTTCCTTTTTTAATTATACTAGAATTCATAATTTCTTTTCTTTGTAAGTACTGTTTTATTTCTAAAATAATAAGAAAGGTTGAAACTACAAAATAAATGTATAGTACTTAGTTTTCTATTGTAAAAGTATTATGCAATTTTTTTTTGAGATTTTAAAAAAATGTACATAATTATATTTGTTATGGACCCCTATAAGGGGCCTATTAAGTGATAGGCCCAATAAGGGGCAATCCAATATCTGAATCAGTAATGATCACGGATAGATATCCACAAGGATACTAATCCTAATACGACATATAGCAAGCAGGCCAGGGCCCTTATCAGAGGCACCAAAGGCACATCCACATTACCCATAGGTAATCTCTATAAATACAAGGTAAACCCTAAAGGTACGGTACACTCTCTGATTGTTATGTTGTCACTGTGCGCACACACACACCCCATTAGCTAATGCCGTTATAGTACTCTGTGCAAAGTGATCTGCTTGACTGAAGGGTATCTGTAAGAAATCGCACCGTTAATTAAGGAAGTTAAATAATTAATTATGAGAAATTAGGAAATAATTTCATAATTGACCCTAATAATTATGAGAAGGCTTAAATAATTATGGTAAGTGATTAATGATGCTAAAAGTCGCTTTTCTGACGAAAAGTGCATATACCGTTTCTGCTACTCGGCATAAATGCGTACCGATGAAGTATCCCGGAAAATTATAATAAGTGCATGGATATTCCTAGAATAATATATAGGACTTGTAAAACAAGTTTCAAGGTAAAATAATGAGAACTGGTGCCAGAACTGATACTGACTATGGAAAAGCGCGTACCGGAAAGGTGCTGCGAAAAATAAAATAAAAATATGATAAATCTTAGAAAAATGAGTAGGATCAGAATCCTAAGTTTGAGATTAAAATGCTAAGCGTAGCAATTAGCGGTAATACTGTGTGTCTTAGCTCAAGTGGGCTATATATAGCCTTGGGCTCTTAACCCTAGGCCATAATGAGGCTGCCTACGTGAAGTTTTCTGAGTGCTATTCATCAGCCACCTTTCCACCTTCTTCCTCCCCTTATTGTGAGCTAAAGAGAGCACCTTTGGTCTTTGTTTCTCTACCAAATACCTTATTAGTGAGAGAGCTTGCATGGTGAGTGAGGAAACACTTCATTTCTGAGTTGGTGGGTCTGTGTGAGTGAGTGTTGGGGCTGACTCTTTGGTTTTGTGGTGTGAGAGCCATCCTTGTGGTGGTTTGAGCTTCTATAAGCCTTTATGTGAAGAAAGAACCAACCTTTGGTGTGCCATTTTCGTACCTTTGAGAAGTCAGAGCCGGATGAGCTGTTTGGTGAGCTCCAAGAGCCATTGTACCTCTGTGTTGAGCATGGGTAAGCTTTACCACCTTTGATCACGAGTTCCTCTAGTTAAAAGGTTGAGTTTTGGCATGTAAATAAGTTAATCAAGTAACTAATGTAAGAACCTGCACCACTAATTAAGGAGATTAATTAATTAAATGTGATAATTAGAAAATAATTCCATAATTGACCCTAAGAATTATTATGAGACTCAAATAAATATAATAAGTGAGTAATAATGCTGAAAGTCGCTTTTCGGACGAAAAGTGCAGATACCGGTTCTGCTACCCGGTATAAATGCGTATCCCGAAAAATTATAATAAGTGCATGATAATTACTAGAATAATATTTAGGACTTGTAAAACAAGTTTCAAGTCAAAATAATGAGAACTGGTGCCAGAACTAATACTGGCTATGGAAAAGCGCGTACCGGAAAGGTGCTCCAAAAAATAAAATAAAAAATATGAAAAATCTTAGAAAAATGAGTAGGTTAAGATTTCAAAGTTTGGGATTAAAATGTTTTGCATAACTATTAGCGCTAACACAGTGCAATTAAAATGGAACTGGCTATAAATAGCCATTGGCACTCAACCCTAGGGTGATACTCAGCCATTTTACGTGAGTTTTGGTTCTTGAGCGGCTGCCTCTCCTCTTCATCATTGTTCCATTTCTTTTCTTCACCATAATCCTCCAAGACACCATTTTTATGAGAGAGTTGGTCATCTAAACACATTGTGAGAGTGTGGGTTGCCATTGGGGGTGAGAGGAGAACCTTGCTATGGGTTGTTGGTCACTGTTTTTGTGGTGTTTTTGGGCTGTGTTCTGAGTTGTAGGGGTGAGGCCATGGTCATGGCATTTTGATGTCCAAGAAGCCATCTTAGTACAGAAAGGACCCTTCTTTAGTGTAGCATTTTCGTTTGCCTTCAAGTCTGAACTTTGGAGGCTTTGTAGTGAGCTCCAAGAGCACTTTTGGTTCTGTTTCAAGCTTTGGTGGTAAGCACCATCATTTTTCCTTTGGCTTCTTTAGAAAGAATGTGAAAGTAAATTGGCCTTGAAGGCCAAAGCATGTAAGAGGGAAAAACAAAAACTTTTCCTTGCGGAAACACACATGCAAACAATTCTCATGCTTTAAGACAGCATGATTATACCTTATTTATGATCCGATCACCGGGGAGATCAGTGTCAGGTTTGAAGGGTTCAAACTCTCTAACATTGATCCACACCACCCACGTCAAGATGTAAGAACTCCTTCTTGAAAGCCACCAGATGACCACCACAGAGAGGCTTGCTATGCGCTCAATAGGTGAAGATGGAGGCTAGGTTTATGTGTTTAGAAGAGTGAAGTCTTCTTCAGCTTGAGAACTTCACAAGAGTGCTGCAAGGAGTGAGTAGAATTGGCTAGGTGTTTTTCTAAAAACCCTAAGGAAGAAATCTCCCCTTGTGCGCATAAGAGTGTGTTAGGAGAGAATGAGAGGATTTTCAAAACTTAAAAATCCCTTTAGGTGTGCGCACACTTGGAGGAAAGACAGGAGTTGTTGCAATTCAAAATTGCCAACAACCTTCCCTTTGAATCCTTATGAGATTAGGTCCTTATCTTATTAAGATTCTTACCTAATGGTCATCACATGATCACTCTCATTGTGCGCTCCACTCAGTCCCATAATGAGTCCAGATACGTTTGAGTAGTTGCATTCAAATTTGAACCAACTCACTCACTGATTCTCTCAACCAACCAAATCTGAATTGGAGCACATTTAGTTGACAAGATGACACTCATCACCAACCAAAGTGGCGCACCATATCTCTTTTGGATGAGATCAAATATCTTCTCTTGATGCATGAGATTTGTTCCAACAAGATCTCATCTTATCCTTTTGTTATGAAACAACTTTTCATAGCCAATTCAAATTCAAATTCAAACACTTGAATTCAAACGTTCAAACATTTAAATTCAAAATTCAAATTCATAATTCAAATTTCCAATTCAAAATTCAAAATTCAAAATCCAATTTCAAAATTCAAAATTCAAATTTCAAATTTCAAATTTCAAATTCAAAATTCGAATTTCAAAATTCAAATTCCAAATTCAAATTTCAAAATTCCAATTCCAAATTCAAAATTCAAAATTTAAATGTTTGATAATTAATTTAACTATTAAATTAATTAGTAATCTCTTGGACCATCCAAGCCCATTACATGATCCATGCGCCCTCTTCCCTTTAGGTGGGCTACCAAACAGCTTCTTGGGCTAACAACTATTATTAGGCCCAATACCTTTAAAGCTAGATCATCATGACTATAACGTGTTAGTGTGTGACCCATTAGGTCCAACATAGCCTCTGACATAAATGGGCTCGGGCCCAACGAGCCCACAACCCATTTAATGACAACACAGAGCACTAGCAATGCTTTGTTGCCCCAGAGCTAGTTAGATTAATGACTTGATCATCCTATTACACATATTTGGTTGCCGTATGTATTTCCTTTCGTCTCGGTTACCTTCCCATTAACCTAGGGTAAGGAAATGTATCAATCCTTGCGGTTTAGGGTAAGCTTTATTTGAAATAGGGAATCTTCAATTTACTGATTCTAAAGGCAGATCATCTCATGATCTCTTTTACTATGCATAGATTCCCGAGTCTTTGTAAATGTCATCCCGATTTCTCCGGTTTACAGATAACCTAATCTCTCACAGAGATTTGAAGAATTCCTTCAGCTTATCACCCTAGCCCTGTGTTCTTTCAGGACAAGCCCAACAGTATACCGATGAGTCTCCATGTTTCAGGCAGACGAGGTATACAATCAAAGCATGCGTTCTAGAACACAGTCTAGGTAATAACTTCTGGTCTAAGGAAACACATACCCAAATATAAAGAGACTACTCTAATGATATTATCTATGAGATTTCCTCATAGAGTCTCTTTGTGGGTCAGTTCAGTTCGAGCTATACTCTTATAGGTCCACCCACGACTTTAGCTAAGACATCTCCATATCTGTAGCACATGAGGTCTTTACCTTGTATCCATATACAAGTAGATAAGTCGTGCTAGTCTTACCCGAGATCACTGATCCCCATTCTCAGTGTCTCTAGACTAGGAACATAAAATTAGGAATAAACGTGCGGTATCCTTGAATCCTCATGATCGTGATCTCATCACATATACTCAAGAGATATTTGTTCTATTCCAAGGGGTTTATCCAGTTTGTTCATAAAATATTAACAATAATATCGAGAGATAATATGAAACTGGATAAAGAGTGCTTTTATTCATTTGCGACAAAAAGTTCTACATCTAGTGTCCTTTATTTAATCAAAAGATTATCTCTAGGACACCCATATACTAACAATCTCCCACTTGGCCTAGAGCCAATCAGGCCTAAGTCTTATACCCAAAGCCTCATAATGACTATGATGTTTTCTCTCAGAAACAGCCTTTGTCATAGAATCGACCAGGTTATGATCTGTGGGAACATAATCCATCTTTACATCATTCATATCAATGATTTCTCTAATCAGGTGATATCTGCGGAGCACGTGTTTAGATCTTTGATGAGACCTAGGTTCCTTTGACTGCACAATGGCTCCTGTGTTGTCGCAAAGCAACTGTATGGGCTCATCCACGCTCGGAACCACCCTTAGTTCAGTTATCAACTTCTTGATCCACACTGCCTACTTAGCCTCTTCTGAAGCAGCTATGTATTCAGCTTTTGTCGTTGAATCTGTTGTTGTCTCCTGCATGGAAATCTTCCAAGACACTGCCGCATCATTTAAGGTGAATACGAATCCTGACTGTGACTTGCAGTCATCTTTGTCACTCTGAAAGCTGGCATCAGTGAACCCTTTCACTGTTAACTCATTAACCCCACCATAGACCAGAAACACATCCTTAGTTCTTCTTAAGTATTTAAGGATGGTTTTGACTGCCGTCCAGTGACCCTCTCTAGGGTCAGACTGGTATTTGCTAGTAATGCTCAAAGCATATGAGACATCTGGTCTCGTACATATCATGGCATACATGATGGATCCAATAGCCGAAGCGTATGGAATTCCACTCATGCGATTCCTCTCAGGCTGTGACTTAGGACACATAGCCTTGATAGGTGTACCCCATGACTGACAGGAGTAAAACCTCTTTTCGACCCTTCCATGCTAAACCTCTTTAGTGTAACAGCCCGTGTTAACCCAGATTGTTAACATACTATCTTATTAAGTCAAGCTTAATTAAAATGCGGAATAACTTTTTCTTTAATTCAATTATGACGTCATTAACCTTAGCCAACTTGATTACTTAATCAATTTCATAAAATACTTCCTGTATGTAAATTGCAAGACAACTAACTGAATACCTCATATATAAATATAATGTGAGTATCTAAAGTCACGGATCTACAACACGTAGTCCGGACAATATCCTGATACATTAAACAACTAATGTCTGAAAACTTAAAGACAAGTCAATGTGGCATGGACAATCCCCATGCTCACCAAATAAGGCACAATGCCCAACAATAGTCTCAACCTATGTAGCACCGATACTGACACGGGACACGTGACACGATACGACACGACACTCCGTCACGTTAATTCTAAAAAATGTTAGATTTCGACACGTTAGGACACGTTTTGATATTAAATAATATTTTTAATTTATGTAGTGTATATTATATTTAATATTCAATAATTTAACAAAAAATGAATATAAACTTGTAATATTCATAAATTTTGCAAAAAAACATAAGATATCCCAAATATTTATATTAAACTCAATAAAATGGTAATCGTAATCCAATGAATCTAACAGTTGGAACTAAAAACTCAACGCAACACAACCTTTAAATCTTTTTTTGAATTTCTATAACGGGTGTTGAAGTGTCGGGGAGTGTCGGAGTGTCCGAGAGTGTCGGGAAGTGTCGGACACGACACGTCAGGGTTTTTGAAGTGTCGGTGCTTCATAGGTCTAAACATAAGAATAATAGCATAAAACATAACAACAGTCAACATCCAGCATCAACATATCACAGTAATATCTAACTCAGCTCCGGCCTCCTACCGCCTGAGGCCTCAACATTACCTAAACCTGAAATAAGTGTCCCCAAACATGGGGTGAGATCTCTAAACAAGAAATATCAGTAAGACAAGGGGTCCTCAAGGATCTTCCACCCCAAGCTCACTTACATGTGCAATATAAGTTCAAAAAGCAGTATTTCCAATATTAGTTCCAAAAGTATGCAGTGCAACAGATATTCGTACCATGTGTGTTTATACTATCTACTGGCCAGAGAAATGTAGGAATACATCTAAACCCATATGAGTACAAGGAACACCGCTTGCACATCACTCACAGTCTCACCTTATCGTATGTACTACATACTCAGGCTTATCGTAAAGGTGGACACCACATTGCATATCATAAAAGCACATTGCAAAAAACAACTCATCAGCATTTCCAAATATCAAAAGCATGTAACACAGCATGCATAAACCACATCCCCATGGGACATGGTGGAACCACAACATGGCTAAACCGAGGACACGAAAGCTTAGCTTGCAAGCAATCAATCCAAGCCAAGAGTCCAACCACTCTCAAGTCCAAACACAGCAGTATCACAATCTGTTATGGACCAATAATATGTCATTAATTATGCATCACAAGTATACAACTTAAAGACTACGCCTTTCCTTTATGTTTTACGTCTTAAGGCTTCCAACAAAGCCATAAGCCCTTAATCACATGATTCTGACTTAGTCCATTAATTACAGAAGTTCAACTTCCTTAATGGGTCTACAAACCCCCAATAGCCTACTGTTCACACAACACAGCTACTGTTCTTCGAAATCGCAGAATATCCGGATATTCCTTGGGGCATATCCGGATATGCAATATCCGGATATCACACTAACCATATCCGGATATACCATATCCGGATATCTAGATCCCATATCCGGATATGAATATCCAGATACCATATCCGGATATCGATATCCGGATATCCGTTCGACAAATATCCGGATATCTCACGACAGAATACAGTTTCTGCATTTCGTGAATATCCACTCCAAAGATCCAACTTTTAACACTTAATTACGTTAAAACATGCATCTTTAATCTGTTTTAGGTTCATACTCAGATTACCCTCTTGTTTACTCATTAAACATGGAAAGAAATCAACTTTAAACATCAAAACTTATGATCAAAGATGAGAAAGCTTACCCCAAGCTTGAAACAGCCCAACAATGGTGCTCTTGGAGCTCACAAGTCAGCTCCAAGTTACTGACTTTAGTGAGGACGAAAATGGAGTAACAAGGTGAGTTCTTTCCTCACCAAGGAAGCTACTTGAAGCTTTTACACCCACTCTCAAGGCTCCTTCACCACACAACCCAAACTCAGAAACAACACACACTCTAGAAACACCCTCCACTCAGCAAAAGCTGAAACCCAACCTCACAATGCACCCTCCCAAGTGTTTGCAAGGTCAAAGAGAAGGAAAATCAAGAGAAAATGGTGGTTGGGTCACAAGGGAAGAAGAGCATGCAATGGAACAGTGATCACACCCTTGTTCAACCACTCACTCACGCACAAGGCAGCTGAATCCTCCTAGGGTTATGTGCAACTAATGTATATATAGGCAAATGGTCACTTACGCGCAGTATTAGCCTTAATAGCTACGCAAAAGATCTTGATCCCAAACTTTGGAATCTTAACCTACTCATCTTTCTAAGATTTATCATATTTTTATTTTATTTTTCGGAGCACCTTTCTGGTACGCGCTTTTTCATAGCCAGTATCAGTTCTGGCACCAGTTCTCATTATTTAGACTTGAAACTTGTTTTACAGGTCCTACATATTATTCTAGTAATTTTCATGCCCTTATTATAATTTTCCGGGATACTTTCCCGGTACGCATTTATACCAGATAGCAGAACCGGTATCTGCACTTTTCTTTCAAAAAGCGACTTTCAACATTCTTACTCACTTACTATAATTATTTAAGCCAAATAATAATTATTAATGTCAATTATGGAATCATTTCCTAATTATCATAATTAATTCATTAATTACCATAATTAGCGGTGCGAGTTCTTACATTTAGTATCTTGTCAAAATACGTGGATTGAGATAAACCCAGCAGCCTCTTGGATCTATCTCTATAGATCTTTATACCAAGTATAAAGGCCGCTTCTCCCAAATCCTTCATGGTGAAGTTTTCTGAAAGCCACTCTTTCGTTATTTTTAATGTGGGGATGTTATTTCCTATTAGCAATATGTCATCTACATAAAGTACCAGGAAGATGACATTACTCTCACTAACCTTCCTGTAAACACAAGGTTCGTCCTCGTTCTTGATAAAACTGTTACTCTTAACGATTTCATCAAAACGTATATTCCAACTCTTTGATGCTTGCTTTATCCCATATATCGACCTTTGTAGTTTGCATACCATATGCTCCTGATCTTTGATTTCAAAGCCTTCAGGTTGTGTCATGTACACTTCCTCCTTCAAGAACCCATTCAAGAAGGCGGTCTTGACATCCATTTGCCAAATTTCATAGTCGTGGTATGCTGCTATTGCAAGCATGATCCTAATAGATTTGATCATGGCAACCAGTGAGAAAGTCTCATCATAGTCAAGTCTTTGTCTTTGACGATACCCTTTCGCCACCAACCTAACTTTGTAGGTCTGAACGTTGCCGTCTGCATCAGTCTTTCTTTTAAAGACCCATTTGTTACCGATAGGAACTATTCCTTGCGGTTTAAGAACCAAGGTCCATACCTTGTTTTGATACATTGAATCCATTTCAGATTCCATGGCTTCAAGCCATCTAGAGGAGTCAACATCCTTGACTGCCTCTTCGTAGTTACTTGGTTCATCATCCTCTACAGTTTGCTGATTCTCAATCACAAACCCATACCTCTCAGGTGGATGAATGACCCTCGTAGACCTACGGAGTTGTGTGTTTACTTCTCCATTGGAGAACGTCGCCTGCGGAGCAGACTCGGGTTCCTCAATCTGTTCTTGTGGTTCTTGAGCTTCTTCAAGATCAATCTTACTCCCACTGCCTCCTTGAGAGATCAAATCCTTCTCAAGGAACTCAACATTCTTTGACACAAACACCTTGTGTTCATTCATGGAGTAGAAGTAGTATCCCTTAGTACCTTTGGGATACCCCACAAATAGACATTTAGTACTCTTCGCACTAAGCTTGTCTGATTTCAACGCTTTGACATAAGCTGGCGATCCCTATACCCTGAGGTAACTTGTAAGAACCCGCACCGCTAATTAAGGATATTAATTAAATAAATGTGATAATTAGGAAATAATTCCATAATTGACCCTAATAATTATTATGAGGCTCTAATAATTATAGTAATTGGGTAATAATGCTGATAGTCGATTTTCGGGCGAAAAGCATACCGGTTCTGCTACCTGGTATAAATGCGTACCGGTGAAGTATCCCGGAAAATTATTATAAGTGCATGATAATTACTAGAATAATATGTAGGACTTGTAAAACAAGTTTCAAGTCAAAATAATGAGATCTGATGCCAGAACTGATACTGGCTATGGAAAAGCGAGTACCGGAAAGGTGCTCCGAAAAAAAATAAAAATATGATAATTCTTAGAAAAATGAGTAGGTTAAGATTCCAAAGTTTGGGATTAAAATCTTTTGCGTAGATATTAATGCTAATATTGCGCGTTATTTGGTTATTTGACTATAAATATACTTATTAGTGGGCACAAAACCCTAGACCCTCTTATTCCTACGTGACTTGTGTAGAGGCTGATCAGCTTGCCACTGTTTCATTGGTTATTCACCCTTTCTTGAGCAAAGTGGACACCTTTGGCTTTGATTCTTCTCTTTTCTTCTTGTAAACACTTAAGAACTTGTATGGTGAGGAAGGGTAAGTGTACATTCTGAGTTTACAGCCACTTTGAGAGGGTGTGAGTTTTGTCTTTGGGTTGTTGAGAGGGGGAGGACCTTTGGCTTGGCATTGCTGGTGCCAAGGAGCCATCTTTTGGTGCAAGAACCAACCTTGGAGGTGCCATTTTCGTGCTCCTACTTGATCTGAGTTTGAGGAGCTGTTGGTGAGCTCCAAGAGTCTTCATTCCTCTGTTTTGACCTTTGGGGTAAGTGGCCTAACCATGATTGATAAACCCCTAGTTCATCAGGTTTTTCAGCATAAATTAGTTTCAATTTGTGTGATTAATTGGATGAAAAGGAGGTTAATGTCCTAGAAATCCCTCAAGTGCAAGTTCTGAAAGCTTTGTTGAAAATTTACACTGTCTTGTAGGGAAAGGAAGCCCAAAAAGCAGCAGAAAGAAGGAAGAAGATTTTGGAGAAAGGGAGAATGCCTAAGTGTTGAGCGCTAAAAGGTCCACACAGAACGTTTTAGCGCGCTGCTACAAATTGAAGGCGAAAGTTGCTGGTGCTGAGCGCTAAAACGTCCACACAGAATGTTTTAGCGTGTTGCTGCGAACTAAGAGCGAAAGTTTCTGGAGCTCGGCGCTAAAACGTCCACACAAAACGTTTTAGCGCGCTGCTGTTGGAAAAGTTTCGGGTCTTGGGCGCTAAAACCTCCTGATCAAACGTTTTAGCGCCCTTATGTGAGAAAAGTCTCTGGTCTCGGACGCTAAAACTTTCAAATCAATTGGAGTCAGTTAAAAGCAGTTGGGAATTTGCCAGCCATGGACGCTAAAACGCCCATCAAGAACGTTTTAGCGCCCAATGCAGTTGAAAGCAGTTGGACAAGCGTCAAGCCTGGACGCTAAAACGCCCATCAAGAACGTTTTAGCGCCCATGTTATTTTTCAGCAGAATTTGTAACACCATAAAAGGCAAAGGCCTTCAGATTTTCTGATATAACTCTCTACCATATCTCTCTCTCCTACATCAGATCATCTGATCTGACTTCTCTCTCTTACTTTCCAAAGTCTTAGGAATAGTGTGTTAGTGTTTCATATGTAATTGCACTTGAAGATTGAAGACTTACTATCATGACAATGAAGTTTGTTCTTTCTTCTTCTCTTGTCTTTATTTCAATTATGTCTGAGTACAGTCCTTTGTAGTCTGATTCAATGGAACTCAAGTGTGAATTTATGAATGGTTAATTAGATATTTTGTTTCTCTATTATGTGATTTGTATGAAGTTGTCTTGATCAATTCTTCATGTTAAGGGAATAGTGTAGAACAGATATGTTTACATTATTCTATAGTTGACAACTTCATCATTAGTGTTTTAGTAGTTAAGACATTGATGCTATGATACTAGTGTAATCTTAAGACCTCAGTAATTAATGCATGTATTATGAAAGGAATCACCAAGACATTGGGGTTTCTGATTAATGTGTTTATCAGGGTAGTAAGACATTACATCCTGATGATAAGTAAAAGGTTGATTAACATCACATAATAGATAATTCATTATGGAAATTGGTTCATCCATAAGTTCATGCTTGAGGGAAATTGACAACTGATTACTTGTTAAGTTATATTCATATTTTGTGTGTTTTGAAATTCTTTAATTTTATGCAATCTAAATTTCTGGTGACAAGAAATCCATGCAATTCAGAACTTTTTGGTTGATTCAACTCAATAACATCTGGTTAGTCAGTGCTTGACACAAATCCTCGTGGGAACGATCCTTACTTATCATTTTATCACTTGTATTACTAGTGCACTTGCTAATCTGACAACAAGTTTTTGGCGCCATTGCCGGGGATTTGATGTTTAACATTGACAAATACCATTAGTTGTTGAGATTGAATCTTTTATTTTTCAGCATTTTAATTTTTTGTTGTATGAATTTTTGTTCTCTGGTAATTCTGGTGTATGCAAGGTACTATCGATCAAAACTCTTTGTTGTTTGATCCAGAATAAGAAAGGACAATTAGAAGGAATAGAAGGGTAGCCAGAAGAAGGAAAGTATTGGAAAGTGGTGAACCAAGCACTACAGTACAGGAAGAAATTATGGCAGAAAATCATGTGCAACCACCACAAAGGACACTGAGAGATTACATGACTCCTGCTGTCATTCCACCCATTGGAAGTGTGGTTAGACCTACTGTAGAGCCCAATAATTTCGAATTGAAGCCTGCACTGGTACAATTGGTGCAGAAAGAACAATTTGCTAGAACAAGTGCAGAAGGTCCATATCTGGACATTGAGAATTTCTTGTTGTTGAGTGACACTGTGAAAATCATTGGAGTGACCAGAGATGCCATTCTGTTGAGGCTATTTACTCATTCACTGAAGGATGATACCAGGAGATGGTTACAGTCATAGCCACAAGGAAGTATTACTACTTGGGAAGATCTGCAGATCAATTTTTTGGCCAGGTTCTTTTCAGCATCCAAGAGGGCAAAGTTGAAGGATGAGATCACAGGATTTAAGCAGAAGGAGTCAGAGTCCATCTATAAGGCCTGGGAAAGGTTCAAGACATTGTTGAGGAAATGTCCATAACATGGGATTGAAGTGTGGAATCAGGCAGCAATCTTTCTTCAAGGGATGACTACTAATACTAGGACATTGGTGAATGCCACTGTCGGTGGGTCATTGACAACCAAGACTCCTCAGGAAGCCATTGACATATTTGAATCTCTGGCGTCTCAAGAATTTGACAATGCTGGGCTGATACAAGAACATGAATGATTAAGTTAAATGGTTATGATGCTCTGCTAGCCAAGAATGATCAGTTGATGCAAACTCAGAAAAAGCAACAGCAACAGTTGGATGCTCTCACTAAGCAACTATCCAATCAAAAGGTTGCTTCTATGGACACTAACTGTGTGTGTGCAATTTGTGGGAAAAACCATGTAACAAATGATTGTGATTATGAGGTATCTACAGAACAAGCTGAAGTTAATGGAGTATGTTATGATCTGAGGAACCCTAACACCCAAGGGCGAAATCTGTATATGCCACCATGGAAGAATAGGAATCAACACCCTGGGTTCAGTTACAGTTCCAACCATCAGTTAATCCTCCATTGCATCCTCCTCCACCACATTCATCACAACAAGGAGATACTTCTGCATGGGAGAAAGCTTTTGCCCAGTTATCTAAGACTACTCAAGATTTCATTCAAGGGTCAAATTCTTTCAGAGAAGAAACTTCTGCATTCATGCAAGAAACTAAAACTTCATTCAGGAACCAGGAAGCATATATCCGGAATTTGGAGACACAGATTGGTCAGTTATCCAGGCAGATATCTGAGAGATCACAGGGCAAGTTCCCTGGTGATACAATGGTGAATCCAAAGGAACATTGCAAAGCTATTACTACAATTAGTGGGCTTGTGCTTCAACCGGTTCAGAAGAAAGTGGAAGGCAAGAAGGATGAAGTAGAAATAATTATTGAGGATGTAGTGGAAGACGATGAAAAAGAAACAGTGAAGGAAGATAAGAAAAAAGATGAGGTGGTAGTTGAAAATAACCCTTCACTTAAGAAGATGATGAAGTGGGAGAAGAAGAAAATGGCTGACAAGCAAGATCAGCCCATTAACTTGTCTCCATATGCTAAAGTTCCTTATCCTTAGAGGTTGAAGCAAGAAATCAAGAAACAACATTATGCAAGATTTCTGGATATCTTTAAGAAGTTGCAGATCAACATTCCATTTGCTGAGGCCTTGGAGAACATGCCTCACTATGCCAAGTTCATGAAGGACCTTCTGTCTAAGAAGATGAAACTGAAGGATGGTGAGACAGTGGCCTTAACAGAAGAATGTAGTGCCCTTATCCAGAATAAGCTTCCACCAAAATTAAAAGATCCAAGAAGTTTCAGCATCCCTATTGCCATTGGAGATATGGAAGTAGGGAAGGCACTTTGTGATTTGGGGGCCAGCATAAATCTGATGCCATTGACTGTATGTAGAGCCTTGGGAATCAACACATTGAAGGATACTAATATTATTCTGCATCTTGCAGATAGATTCATCAAGAGACCGAAAGGTGTGGTAGAAGATGTTTTGGTTAAGGTGGATAAGTTCATTTTTCCAGTGGACTTTGTGATTCTTGATATGGAAGCAGAAGATACTGAAAGTCCTCTACTTCTACGAAGGCCATTCTTAGCAACTGCTAGATCCCTGATTGATGTTTAACAAGGGGAGCTAATGCTAAGGGTGAATGACGAGACAGTCACAATTGATGTGTTTGAAGCAATTAAACATCCTATTGATGTGGAAGATTGTTTCAGGATTGATATCATCCAGGAGGTTGTAGATGAAGTGACAGGTGAAGAGGACCTGTTATTAGAGGAAGACAAATGTAAGGAAGAGACCAGTGAGGAATATTATCAGGAATAACCGGTAGTTGAGGAGCTTGAACAGAAGGTGGATGACATTCCTAAGGGAGCACCTAAGGTAGAACTAAAAGAACTACCTTCAAATCTGAAATATGTGTTCCTTGGGGATGATCAAACCTACCCAGCCATTATCAATGCATTCTTGTCTGAAGGGGAGGAAGTGAAGTTGGTAGAGGTACTCAAGAAGAACAAGACAGCCATGGGCTGGTCATTTTTAGATCTCAAGGGTATCAACCCTTCATTCTGCACTCACAAGATACTGATGGAAGAAGAAGTCAAACCAGTTAAGCAACCACAGAGGAGACTTAATCCCACTCTGAAAGAGGTAGTGAGGAAAGAGGTGGTGAAGTTAATTGATGCTGGAATGATTTACCCTATTTCAGACAGTGCTTGGGTGAGTCCAGTTCAAACAGTACCCAAGAAACGAGGGATGACTGTAGTCAGAAATGAAAACAATGAACTGATCCCTACAAGAATAGTGACTGGCTGGAGGATGTGTGTAGACTACCAGAGACTCAACAAAGCAACCAGAAAGGACCATTTCTCTATTCCATTCCTGGACCAGATGCTGGAGAGATTGGCAGGACATGCTTTCTACTGTTTCTTAGACGGATACTTAGGCTACAACCAGATAGCTGTGGCTCCGGAAGGTCAGGAGAAGACTACATTCACTTGCCCCTATGGAATCTTTGCATACCAGAGGATGCCTTTTGGCCTATGCAATGCACCAGCAACTTTTCAAAGGTGCATGCTTTCCATATTCTCTGACATGGTAGAAAGATGCATTGAGATTTTTATGGATGATTTTTCTGTGTTTGGTCCTACTTTTGATGCATGTTTAGAAAACTTGGATAATGTTTTGAAAAGATCCCAAGATTGCAATCTTGTGCTGAATTGGGAGAAATGTCACTTCATGGTGACAGAGGGTATTATTTTGGGACACAAAGTGTCCAACAGAGGAATTGAAGTAGATAAGGGCAAGATCTCTGTTATTGAGAAACTACCCCCTCCTATAAATGTTAAAGGTGTGAGAAGTTTTCTAGGACATGCTGGATTTTATCTTCGTTTCATAAAAGACTTTTCAAAAATTGCAAAACCATTGTGCAAGTTGTTAGGAAAGGATCAAGAATTTCTGTTTACTGATGACTGCTTGCATGCATTTAATATGTTGAAAGACAAGTTGATTACTACACCCATAATCATGCCACCTGATTTTTCATTGCCTTTTGAACTTATGTGTGATGCTAGTGATTTTGCTGTGGGATTAGTGCTAGGCCAAAGGAAGGATAAATTATTGCATGTCATTTACTATGCCAGTAAAATTCTTAATGAAGCACACAAAATTTATGTTACTACAGAAAAAGAGTTATTGGCAATAGTGTATGCATTTGACAAATTCAGGTCATATCTGCTAGGGTCTAAGGTTATTGTTTACGCTGACCATGCAGCTTTGAAGTATTTGTTAGCTAAGCAGGATGCTAAGCCCAGGTTGCTCCGATGGATGTTACTTCTGCAAGAGTTTGAAGTAGAGACTAAGGACAAAAAGGGAGTTGAAAACTTGGTAGCTGATCATTTATCCAGGATCACAGAGACAGACTTACAAGAGGGTCCGGAAGTAGTGATCAAGGAAGAGTTTCCTGGTGAGCAAATACTGGCTATAAGCACTGTTTCCCAGTTGGTGCATGATCAAGTTTTGTCT
This sequence comes from Gastrolobium villosum, assembly GCA_032173675.1. Lineage (NCBI taxonomy): Eukaryota > Viridiplantae > Streptophyta > Magnoliopsida > Fabales > Fabaceae > Gastrolobium > Gastrolobium villosum. The sequence continues at coordinate 34,686 of JAVKPL010005391.1, read as the reverse complement.
GTTGACACCCCACCATGGTTTGCTGATTTTGCTAACTACAGAGCTGCTGGATCCATGCCAAAGGATTTCACTTACCAGCAGAGGAAGAAATTTCTACATGATGTAAGGAGATACATCTGGGATGAACCATACCTCTTCTATAGATGTTCTGATGGAGTAATAAGAAGATGCATTCCAGAGGAAGAGCAAAAGAGTGTTTAATGGCACTGTCATGGTTCAGCCTATGGTGGTCACTTTGCAGGTGAGAGAACAACAACCAAGGTTTTGATGAGTGGTTTTTACTGGCCCACATTGTACAAGGATGCCAAAAAATATGTGGAGGCATGTGACGACTGCCAAAGAACTGGGAACATCTCCAGGAGACATGAAATTCCTTTGAATAATATACTGGAGGTGGAGATATTTTATGTTTGGGGTATGGATTTCATGGGACCCTTCCCTTCATCCTACTCTAACAAGTATATCCTGGTAGCAGTTGACTATGTTTCTAAATGGGTTGAAGCCATAGCCACCCCAACTAATGATTCTCGGGTAGTGATTGCCTTTCTAAGAAAGAACATCTTTGCCAGATTTGGAATTCCGAGAGCCATAATCAGTGATGGGGGTGCTCATTTTGATAATAGATGGGTTGAATATGCTTTTGCAAAGTATGGAGTCAGGCACAAGATAAGCACTCCGTACCATCCACAGACTTGTGGTCAAGTTGAAATTTCCAACAGGGAATTGAAAAGAATATTGGAGAAGACTGTTGGGAATGCTAGGACTCAATGGTCCGAGAAACTTGATGACACCTTGTGGGCATACAGGACATCATTCAAGACTCCAATTGGAATGTCTCCATTTCAATTGTTGTTTGGGAAAGCATTTTATTTGCTTGTTGGGTTGGAGCATAGAGCATTGTGGGCTGTCAAGTTTTTAAACTTTGACTCCAAGGCAGCAGGTGAGAAAAGGTTACTACAATTGGATGAACTGGATGAATTTTGTCTTCAAGCATATGAGAGTGCCATCCTATATAAGGAGAAGACCAAGTCATGGCATGATAGGAAGATCACACCCAGGGATTTCAAAGTGGGAGATCAGGTGCTGTTATTCAACTCAAGGTTGAAATTGTTTCCAGGCAAGTTGAAGTCCATATGGTCTGGACCGTTTGTAGTTAAGAGCACGAAGCCTTTTGGAGTGGTGGAAATTTGTTCTTGGGACTCTGACCGAAGTTTTACTGTTAACGGTTTGAAGTTGAAGCTTTACATTGGATGTGCTGTGGACAGGCAACTGATTTCAGTTGCCTTGTTAGAGGTAAGTTAGATCATAACCGTCAGGCTCGCGATGTTAAACACGCGCTGAGTGGGAGGCAAGCCACTGTACCAGGTATATGACATTAATGTTAACACCATGTCTCAAGAAGAAAAGAGGGAAAAGTTTTTAAAAAAAATTTCAGAAATTTTTTTTGACAAGTGCTGGGCGCTAAAACCTCCATTCCGGACGTTTTAGCGTTCTAAGAGTTGCACTACGTGCAAACTCTCTGGCCATGCGCGCTAAAACGTGGAAACTGAACATTTTAGCGCTCCACAAGAATACTTATGTGAGAACTCTCTGGCCAAAAGTGCTAAAACGTTCACACTGACCGTTTTAGCGTTTTACTAATGCATCAATTGCAAGCACTCTGGCCCAGCGCGTTAAAACGTCCGTCAAGACCGTTTTAGCGCGGTGCTGCACACGTGTGCCCACTTTTCTGGTCTTGGGCGCTAAAATGTTTGGTTTCAACGTTTTAGCGTCGTGTCACTTACTTTGAAATACACAGTTTTCCCTCACTCTTTTATTCCATACACTCATTCTCTCCACTTACCATTTACAATTTTTTGTTGATTCTATCTTCTACATTCCATTCATCTCATCAATATCAAGGTATGTATCATCTTTCCTTCCTTCTCCATTTATTCTTGAATCATTCTTGTGTTCATGAATATTATCTAGTCTTGACAGGAGAAGAGGGTGGCAGCAGCTGGACAACAATTCTCATGTAGGAAATTGGCTGAGTATCAGCCTAGGGCATTGTGCCCTTAAGTATATATAGGCAGTTTAACATAACCACACTGTATTAGCACTAATAGTTACGCTTAGAATTTTAATCTCAAACTTTAGAGTCTGAACCTAGCCATTTTTCTATTTTATTTTTCGCAGCACCTTTCCGGTACGCGCTTTTACATAGCCAGTATCAGTTCTGGCACCAGTTCTCATTATTTTCACCTGAAACTTGTTTTACTAGCCATATATATTATCCTAGGAATATTCCCATACTTATTATGATTTTCCGGGATACTTCATCGTTACACATTTATACCGTGAAGCAGGATCGGTATCTGCACTTTTTGTCAGAAAAGCGACTTTCAGCATTCTTAGCCCCTTACTATAATTATTTAAGCCTCATCATAATTATTAGGGTCAATTATGAAATTATTTCCTAATTCTCATATTTATTTAATTAATTTTCTTAATTAACGGTGCAAGTTCTTACACTTTTCATCAGAAAAGAGACAGACTTAAGTATTATTCAACCTTCTAGATAATTATTTTACCATAATTATGCATAATCTTTATTAAATCCATGATCCGACATCGATAATGTAATTTAATTAATTATTTAGTGGTGCGGGTTCTTACACGTTTGATACCTTGTTGAAAAAGTAATTGAGTCTATAATAACATACTAAAAGATGGAAGGTTCATAGTATGGATATTTCACACAGTGTCCAAAAGACTGAAGCATCTTTAGTTATAGAAAAATCGTAAAATTGTGATTTATGCTAACTGGGTTTATAAGAATCTCTTAGTGACTTAAAATAAGTAATGTATGATATTTAGGCATTTATTTTATTTATTCTGCGTTTATATTTCAGTTATGATCACAACTTACACCAATAAATCCGTGAGAGATTATTTGTAAAATGGCCCCGTTAAGTCCCGCATCGCTTATGGAACTAATTCCCATAATGAGGAACCCCATATGAGATACTGAGGAATAAGCAATTCTTTTTTCTTTTCTTTTTTAAATTTCATTGACCAAGAGATGTTGAAGCTACATAAATTATGTGAATTGAACCTAATATCATTAACGAGGGGCAAAATATAGAATGAGCGTGGGATAATAATTCCATATTAATTCGAACCAATCCGTACGCTCCAATTTTTAATAAAATCCCGGCTAAAAGCATACAAGTGCTGTAATGTGCCTCTCCATGGGTGTATGGTAACCATGTCTTATGTCATTACGTTTTATTATTGTTTTTAAACGCTTACGTAATGAGGAGGAGAAAGTTTACTCGCATTTTTTAAATGAATTGCTGTGATTGTAACTACGCTTAATATCATAATCAATGTTAACAATACTGGTGTACAACGGGCTGTTAGATAAAATGTGCTATAGAAAGCTATATGTTGAGTTTAGGAGAAGAGTTTTAACTTTTTAACGTTAAACGTTATATAAAAAAAATAAAAAAAAATATTGATTTGTAGATATCATTTTCCAGCTAAAATGCTCTAATTTTGGGCAATGCTCTAATTTACAACAGTTCATAACAGAAGGAAAGCTGTCAAGTGGCCAGCCATAATTTTTTCCCTACTTTTACTGATCAGGACACATCTAGCTTCATATATACATATATACCTTAATTGCATTGAACCCTCCTTGAAGCTGTGGTATCTTGAATACTGATCAGAAAAGACAAGTTTTCAAGTATTATCATAGTTTCCCATAGTTCAAAATACCCCATGGCAAGAAAACTCTCACCCTCTTCAATCAGGCATATATCTTGAAACGGTTCTATTAGCAGAAATCTTAGTTGAAGCTCCCTATTCCCAGGGTCAGACGTAACCATGGAACGAATGGAGGTAGGCCTAAATCTGCATAGAAGATATAGGAAGGAAAAACAGCCTCTTTATTTTTAAAATAAATCTCTGACTCATTCTTTTTGTGCTACTAGAAATTAGTGTTACAGTAATATTCTTTAGAATTTGTTCATAGAATAAAATAGGCAAGATCCAGACCAATGTGTCCTGTAAACTATTTCTATTTGGAAGGTAGTATGCATGGTATATAGATCAATGAATATGATCACTATCTTAAATCACCAATCTATGGAAAAATAAAAGCAAATTATAATTCTGTGGCCATAGGAGGATGAAGAGGCTTAAAAATTTGTCCAATCTTAGGAAATAGAAGACCTTTTTGGGATTGCTCATTCTCATTCTGTTATCTTTCCTTTTTATCGTGTTAAACTTCTTACGTTCTATTAAAAAAGAAAATGCATGCATAAGCAAATGAAGCTTCATTTGCTGAAACATATATTTATCCCACTTTCATGAAACTTCATTTGCTGAAACATATATTTCTACATTTTTCATGCACCCATCGTGGGCATTTCTTGATAGCTTTTGCATTTGGCAACTATCTTCGGTGTGGACAAAAATAAAATAAAACATCTAATATACCCTACTTCAAATATAACTTGAGTCTTAACATTAATTTAGTAAGTGACTACACCGATTAAAATCGTATTTATTCGAAGCCTGAAATGAACCAATTTGAATTGATCCATAAGATCAAACCATTGTACTTCTGTCTTATTTTATAGCTCTACAAAAGACCATTTTTACTTTCAATAGTGCTGCTACTAAATGATATAAACATGAGATTTTATTTTTATTTTTTTTGTAAACAACATGAGATTTTATGCTATCTGTAATCTTTATTATTATATTGTTTTACTGAACATCTAACCAAATTTCTCTTGATGCAGCAAGGTTCCTCTCCAATTTTATCTTATCACAATGTTGTCATTGAGTATATTATAGACAATTTATAGATTTAATCGTCAATCTCATGGACTATGGGGAGTTTCCCATTTAAACTAGACAATGAATTTTATAAAAGGGATTTCATCCCTTTTATAGGTCACCTAGTGTCTCTAGTTAACCATATCATATAAATTTCCTGTGCCTTTATATTGAAACCTTGAGCTTGTATTGGTTGGTGTGCGTTGATTATGGGGGTATTAACCAATACAAGTTCAAGATTATTGAATGAATGAACACTCTTGTTTTCCTTTGCCTATATTAGAGTTTGAAACCTTGAACTTGTACTGGTTAATGTGCGTTGATCAAGGGGGGTATTAACCAATACAAGTTAAGGGTGTTCTAGTTTTTCCTCAAAACAAATTATGCTCTCTGTATTTGCATTTTGAAGAATGAGAAACAAGTGACTCACCAAAATTATCCTATATTCGTATGTATGCAGAAAAAAGCTGCTAAGATGTCTGTGCCTCAATTTGGAGGGTGGGAGCATAAGGCCCCAGGAGTGCCTACTGATTACTCCATGGTGTTCAACCAAGCTCGTGCAAACAAGAAGAATCAGAAGACAGATTTGACTGAAGTTAAGCGTATCAGTGTTGGCAATGAAAGGGTTTTCACATATGCTAATCCTCGTCATGGTCACGGTCATGGACATGGTCATGCACATGCTCATGCTCATGATCATGCTCATGAAGATCGTCCTGTCATGGTGAGACCAAAATCTTTGTTACTATTTTAGTCCCATAATCATTTATATATGTTTCTTATTATTTGAGAATTTTCTTGTTGGGATTTTGACGTCCAACAATAACATACCTCTTTGAGCAACTACTCCACCTTACTTTGATCCATACCCCCTTGATCAACGCACATGGATCAATATTAGGTTCTAATGGGCTGAAAGGGAAGGAATGAGTGAATTAGTTGGTTAATTAGTTAGAAAATATTCTAGAAGGTTCTTGGTTGATAGGATATAAGGGAGGGGAGTGTTGGGATAAATTTTAAATGTCAATTAGAATATTAATGAGTCAGTTATATCAGTTAGAATATTAATGAGTCACTTATGTCAGTTATAAAGTAATGAGTCAGTTATGTTAGTTATAAAGTAATGAGGGTATTATGTGTGGAGTTATGTTGGTCAGTTTTATAACTTATAAATAGTCGTTGATAGTTTGTATGATATGTAGATCAAGAGAAAAAGAGAAAGTGTGCAAGTAAGCAAGTTTTATAGAAAAAGTTTTCATAGATACTTCTGTGTGGTTGTCTCTTGCATCTGTGTGGATATTCAATTCTAACAAATTGGTATCAGAGCTTGGACTATGGAGGAAAAGAGCGAGTTGGAGGTGTCACTCTTCCATGGAGATAAGGATGAAACATTAGATTGGCTTATCTGATTGAAGGACTTTTTTCGGAAAGAAAAGAAACTGGATGGAGGACAAATGGCAGGTAGCCATGAGAAGACTCAGAGGAAGCGCAATCAAATGGTTCCGTATATGGAACTACTGCGACTTCAATAATATGTGGAAGGATTTTCTAATGGCCTTCATAACAAAATACTTGCCTGGATGTTTTGATCTGATTAATGAAGAAGATGAAATCTTCAATGATGATGATGAAGATGAGGAGAATGATGCGGATGAAGAAGAGACCGAGATGGTGGAATCTGAGGTTGCCAACGGCAACGCATCTGCGGAGGAGATTGACGAGTCAGAGCGCGTAAGAGACGACTTGGAGAAGAAGACGATGGAGACGACTGCAGCCAAGGGAGCCGAGATAGAAGAGGAGGAGAACAAAGGAGCCGAGATAGAAGATGAGGAGAACGAAGGAGCCGAGATCGAAGCGGAGAAGGACGGGAACGACGAGTCCATTGTCGAGGTAGAAGACTTCGTGGAACCTAAGTGTCAGGAGACAGAGACAAAAATCGAAAAGGAGATTGAGAAGCCGAGGTGCCTGATAGAGACCGGCATGGAGGAGACCGCGAATCCGAGTTCCGTGTTGATAATCGGGATGGGGGAGATCCCGACTAAATCACTGAGTTCATGTTTTGGAGAAGAGCTCGACCCAGTGATGAGGTTGATGTCGGAGACCCACATAGGTGCGGTCCGGGTTGGAAGTATATCGAAGGATGAGGTCGACGGAGAAAAATTCAAGACTGTCTATCTTCCACCAATGAAGGAACCTCCAGACAAAAAAAATTGAAGAAAAGAATGCAACATAGAAGCAGCGCAAAAAAAAGAAAAAAGAATTTAAAATTTATGGGGCAGTTTTGTTGGGATAAATTTTAAATGTCAGTTAGAATATTAATGAGTCAGTTATGTCAGTTAGAATATTAATGAGTCAATTATGTCAGTTATAAAGTAATGAGTCAGTTATGTCAGTTATAAAGTAATGAGGGTGTTATGTGTGGAGTTATGTTGATCAGTTTTATAGCTTATAAATAGTCGTTGATAGTTTGTATGATATGTAGATCAAGAGAAAAAGAGAAAGCGTGCAAGTAAGCAAGTTTTATAGATACTTCTGTGTAGTTGTCTTTTGCATCTGTGTGGATATTCAATTCTAAAGGTATGCATGAATTGAGTACTGGTTTAGTGGGGAAATTGGGGGACCTCTAGGGATCTCTTGGAGCCTAGGTGTGTTGGCTTTGAGGGGATGTTGAGGTTTCTGGGTTTATTCTTTCTGTATTATTATTTCATTATTGTTATCGTCCAATAGTTGAAGTTTGTATTAAGAGTGTCGAAGTCTGTTAATACTCTATTTCTCTTTCATTGCTGTTGATACTGTCACAGAAGTGTATCTCAGATGTATTACTGAAGAAATGGAGATATTTTATTGTTTATTTGTTGTTATCGTTGTTGTTGATTTTTCTGGGTTTCGTCAATTTGGTATTAGAGCACTTCCGATCATGGGGTGCTTCAGGTCCAGGTCCAAAAAATTAAAATAAAAAAATATGGAATACAGATTTACGATGGTTCCGAAATTCCATGGAGATGGAGGAGATAATGAAACTTGGGGATGGCTAATCTTTTTGGAGCAATTTTTTCAAATAAAAGGAATCAATGAAGATCAGAAGTTGATGGAAGCATTGAGAGGGCTCAAAGGGAATGCCTTCAACTGGTATCAAGGTTGGGGACGTTTCAATCATAACGCAAGTTGGAGGAACTTTAAGAAGGTGTTCATAGAGAAATACTTACCTGAACTTTACTTGGTAGATCTTGTAGAATTGGAGGTGTCAGACGCCTTGGAAAAAGAAGAACCAAGGCGAGAAGCACAAATAAAATCAGAAGCAAAAGAAGAAGAAGGGATCGCATTTGTTGAAGAGAAAGCAGATCGAAAATTAGAAGGAAAATCTGAAGATGACAGATCAGAAGAAATAGCAGAAGGAGAAGAAGATGAAGAAGCAGTTGCAGACAAAGAAAATGGAGAGGTTGTAGAGGAAGAACTTGCCAAAGTAGTGGTGAGCAACGTAGAAGAAGAACATGAAGAAGAGAATTGGGAAGAACAACAACAAGGTGACCGTCAATCGCGAAACCTGAATGTTAGTGAGAAGGAAAGGTTGAGGATGGTGGAGGTTTTGTTGCTTGTGCAGAGAATTGAAGAAAAAGAGATTACCGCGTGGGAGACAATGACTAATGTGGGCCAAAGTGGATCTAAAGGGGGAGGGTATAGTTGGGCTAGCACAAGCGGGCTGCCATCACGACCCAATCCAACAACTTGAGTGGGGAAGTAACTGATGAGGGAGAAAATGGACCACAAAATGGGCCTTACTTTAACATCGGATGACCCAATCCAAATAGGACCTAAACTGACGGAAGTTGTGTAGGTAGTGTGAACCCTAACTCAAACGATAATTGCAACGATGGAGGAGGCAGCAACCTTGCGCGAACAACATCACTGGCAACAAGTGGAGAGGGGCGACGAGGATCTTAGTTTTGGAGACCCACTCAGGAAGAAAAAGATGATCGAAGAAGGGGCAACTTGTGTTTCCATTATGACGGGTCGTTTAATAATTTGGATGTTCGATTGTCAGAACCAAATTTGTAATAACAATGGCAGCGACATGTTTAACACCCCGTCTGCAGCCGGTGTATTAACATATAAATGGTATTTAAAACGCAGCTTGCAATGATTAATTGTGGAAGCAATATATAGTTTTAATTTAAATACTCAATGCCAATCCTCATGGTGGATTAACTTTTCACTTTTAATAACAATCCTTATGTAATTGCAATGCTAAAATAAAACTTGAAATACCTCGTACTCATAATAACAATTCAAAAGCATCCATAACTCATGGTGCTATAATACAAATACTCAAGTCAACAAATAAACAAGTTATTTAATAGTTGAATAGACAACTCCTATGCTCACCTCAAATAATAACAGAATCCAATCAAGTCTATTCATAATAAAGTCTCATCATGGCAAAATACATAATCATAATATGCATGGCTCATAAAAATAATGAAATATCTATGTTGTCCTCTTGCCGCTACCAGTGTCATCGCCAGAAAATGTTCCCTAAAAAAGGGTGAAATTTATGTTAGAAATCTCAGTAAGACAAAGGGTCCTCAAGGAATCCTCCATCCCAAGCTCACTTACATGTATAATATAGTTCTAAACCTGTGCAGGCAGTATATAAAGAAACAGATTAATAACAAGATAAAGGGAATGGCTATACCGGGCCATTTATAGTAGTAAATAATGCAGTATATAAAATGAGCATGCCATGCAATATATCAAATGAGTGTGCAATGCCGCATATGTCCAAGTCATATATGTATGCATCCTACTGGCCAGAGAATAAAATGTAGGGATTACGTACTTCTACACCCGTAGTACAAGGAGTCCACCTTGTACCTCACACACGGAGTTACCATCTTGCATGTGGCCTGACATGCTCAGGGATTACCGTCTCGTGTGGAATACCCCACATACATATACATATGGCAAATGCACTATATCTTATTCCATCTCAAAAGCATATCCAATACTCATAACATAAAAAGATATAATTTCAAAATCCAGCTCAACAGCTTATCCAATACTCATAACATAAACAGATATAATTCTGTAATCCAGCTCAATAGCATATCCAATACTCATAACATAACAAATATAATTTCTAGAAAACATACCATGCACATAAACAAATTCCCCATGGGGTTTGGTAGAACAAGAAACGGATAAAACCGAGGACCAAAAGCTTACCTGTATCGGTAAAGTCCTCTAAATACCAACTCAGTATCAACGTGGCCACCAACAACCAAACAATCTAGTGAGTCACAATCAGGTTTAATGGCAAACACACAATCAATAATCATATCTTACAATTTCATGTCAAATGGAATATGATTTCTTTTTTCGTTTAGCGTACTGCAGGCTTCTCCCAAAGCCCCCAAGCACAAAACTGTGTTTACTCTTTTTAAAACATTAATTGCAACTCTTCATAAAAAATTATAAGATTGTAATATGTTAAACTAGACATCTCCAGCTTTATAACAACATATTATATGTCTTATTTGAAGTTGTATAACTCCAGTTATGTTTTTTGCAAAGTTCCTACAACAAATTAAATTTCCAGCAATAGGGTTTCAATTTCAAACATAAATTGCGATAAATCCACTTATTCAATGGATCTAAAAATTTACAAGATTGTAGCCTTATGTGTTAGCTTCACACAGGTCCAAAACTCACTTAATTTTGAGCTCTATAGCTCAAGATATCGCGATTTTACTAAACTAGGTCGTTGTTGTCTCAAGGAGTATTCGATTACTACGTTTTTCCAGAAAGTATTAGAAAATTGCTCGAGAAGTATTCAAATACTTCTTCGACAGAATGCAGAAAACTGAGTTTTTAAGGCATAATTGACCTCCAATGATCTCCTAAACTTGTTTAGTCATTTAATTAACATACCAACACATTTTAAACACCAAAACAACTTCAAGACTCAGCCTTTAATCTAAATCATGCTTTCTATCATGAAGAACAAAGGAAAGGTCATTCTTTTCACATGAACACAAGAGGGATGTTTGATATATACCTTGGGCTCACCAAAACAGAAAATGAGGGAAGTTGGAAGGCTTTGAAGTTGCTGCAAATCACTGAGCAAAGGGTGCACGAAAATCCAAGGAGAAAGCTTGGTTCTTTCCCCTCCAAGATGGCATCTTGATGCTCCACGAAGTGAGGGAATTACTCTTAATCAAGAAAGAATGGTGGCAACCCTCACACCCTCACCAAACAGATTTAAACACCTCCCAAAACACATCTTTCTTATACAAGACCTAAGCTTTAGTGGGTTGAGGATGATTCCATGGCATAGAAGTGCATAAAGATGAAGACTTGATTGGGTTTAGTAAGAAAATAGCAAGATTTCATGGAGGAAAGGCTAAGACACTATAGAGGAAATCCCATGGCAGCCGCACAACACTAATGAGCAGCTGACATATGTTAGAAAATACCCTAAGATTTAGTGTCATTTAGCTATTTATAAGTTCACTAACTTAAACTAACATTATTAGTTCTAATAGCTCTACTAATCAATTTCCTATTAAATTTTATATTCTTAACCTAGACATTTTTCTATGAATCATCATATTTTTATTATAATTTTCAAAGCACTTTGTGGGTACGTGTTTTATACGTAGCTGGTATTAGTTCTGACATCACCGCTCATTATTCTTACTCCAAACTTGGTATCTTTGACCTATATATCTTTCTAGGAATATTTATATTTTTATTATAATTTCTCAATTACTTCAACTGTACGCAATTATACCGCGAAGCAAAATCAATATATGCACTTTATATAAGAAAAGCGACTCTAAGCATTATTTGACTTTCTAAATAATTATCTTATCATAATTATGTATAATCTTTATCAAATCCATAATCCGACATCGATAATGTTATTTTATTAATTGTTTAGCGGTGGGGGTTCTTGCAACATATGCGCAAGATCAAAGGTGGAGGAAATGGTGGACAAGCGATGGAGCATTTTGGGTTCCAGCTGCAAGGGATCGTTCTCGTCCAACTAGGTTTGTCGCAAACAACACTTACACGAGATGCTCTTAGGGGCGGGTGATGGAGAATCAATGCTTGAAGAAGAAATTAGTAGCATAAAAGGGTACTCCTCACTAAACCTTGTATGTTCCACACAAGAATGATGGAGTTTGGAGTTTCTCGATGAAGACAGAATGTTGGCGCAAGAAGAGCGAAGTCTACATTGCTGGAATGTTATACCAATGTACTATGTTTTTGGCCTAAAATTCCACGAAAAATAGAGCACGTGGACAATGGAGTTATCCTCTATTTCGTGGCCAAAACTTTCACATAAAACAAAGTGTTAGAGAGCAAGAAAGCCACTACAATTTGTAAGGTTGCAATAGTACCCAATGACAGTCCTTTAACTAAAAGAGTAACTTGGTCTGTGTGCTTTAAACAATGGGATCCAAGTGAAAATTCCTCTCACAGTATCTACCCATTCTCTTCTCCTTGAGGACAAGGTGAATCTTGGAAGGGGAGTATGTTAGATAAACTTTAATTATAGTGGTTTTAGTTATGAAGAGTTGTGTCTTTTTAGTTATGAAGAGTTGTGTCGTTTGGCTCTTTAGTTATGAAGAGTTGTGTCTTTTTAGTTATGAAGAGTTGGGTTGTTTGGAGTCTTTAAGCTTTTGTATTTTGGCCTATAAATAGGTCCTTTGTATTTCATATCAGTAAAGCCTGTGAAAGAGATAATAAGAAATAGAGTTTTTCAGCTCCTTTATCAGTGAGTTACTCATTTGTTTTGCTCCTAATATAGAAATCGATCCAACAAATTGGTATTAGAGCTATGGAGAGTGCGACCACTACCAGTATGCCGTTGCCCCGCCTGACCAAGGGGAATTATGTGAATTGGAGCATTCAGATGAAGGCTCTGCTCGGATCCCAAGATGCTTGGGAAGTTATTCAGGAAGGTTTTGCAGAACCTGCATCCACTGCAGGGTTCTCAGCAGCTCAAAACAAGGCGTTGAAAGAGACTCGTGCGAAGGACAAGGCGGCCTTATACATGTTATTCCGAGATGTGTTCGAGTCCGGATTTGAGAAGATAGCAAGTGCAACGACATCTAAGGAAGCGTGGGACATCTTGGAGAATGTCTATAAAGGAGTTGACCGAGTTAAGCAGGTTCGACTTCAAACTCTGCGTGGCGAGTTGGGAGTAATGAAGATGAAAGATTCAGAAGTTGTATCCGATTTCATCTCCCAAGTTCAAGCCGTGGTGAATCAGTTAAAACAAAATGGAGAGGAATTATCTGAGACTAGGGTTGTTGAAAATATTCTGAGGTCGCTGATAGACGACTTCGAAAACGTGATATGTGCAATTGAGGAGTCAAAGGACTTAACTACGCTTTCTGTTGAAGAGCTAGCTGGTTCTCTTGAAGCACATGAGCAGCACAAGAAGAAAAAGGAAGAGGATTCTCTTAAGCAAGCACTCCAGACAAAAGCAACAATTAAGGATGAAAAGGTGCTATACTCTCAGAATGTCCGAGGTAGAGGTTGTGGACGATGTGGACATGGTGGAAGAGGTCGTGGTCAAGAAGGTCAGAGTGACGAGAAAGAACAGTCAAGCCAACAGAACTGGCGTGGAAGAGGAGGTCGGTCGTATTACTCCAACATTGAGTGCTACAAGTGTAGCAAGTATGGTCACTATGCAAAAGATTTCTACTCGGATAAATGTTACAATTGTGGCAAGATTGGACATTTCGCAAGAGATTGCCGAGATGAGAAAGAGGTGGAAGAGACAACCAATCTAGCCACAGAAGATGAGGCGAAAGAAAGTATTCTCATGATGGCACACAATGAAGGCAACACCGACAATGACATGGTGTGGTACCTCGACACGGGTGTAAGTAACCATATGTACGAGCATGAGCACTTAATCAAAGAAATGCGAAAGGTGGAAACTGGACATGTGTCGTTTGGAGATGCGTCAAAGGTTGAGGTCAAAAGTCAAGGTACGATTTGTTTCTTACAAAAGGATGGCTTAGTTGGGTCAATCCGAGATATGTATTACATACCAGACCTCAAGAGCAACATTTTGAGTATAGGGCAACTCATGGAGAAAGGTTATTCGGTACTTATGAAAGACCAGATTTTATACTTGAAAGATAAGCAAGGGCGTTTGATTGCTCGAGTTGAAATGGGGAGAAATCGCATGTATAAGCTGAATTTGAGAAGCATGCAAGAAAAATGTTTGCAGGCAGACGTAAAAGACAAGGCGTCGCTGTTTTTGCAGGTAGATGTAGAAGACAAGGCGTAGATGTAGAAGACAAGGCGTCGCTGTGGCAAACTGCCATGGACGAAGAGATTAAAACAATTGACCGCAGCAACACATGGGAGCTAGCAGAATTGCTGAAAGGAAGTCAGCCCATTGGTGTGTAGTGAGTGTTCAAGAGAAAGATGAATGCTCAAGATGAGATAGAATGGTACAAGGCGCGACTTGTTACAAAAGGATACAAGCAAAAGATGAGAAGTCTTGATGTTTCAACTCCGATGGAACCTGGTGCAAAACTCTCGAAGTTTGATGGAGGAGAACGAGTGGATGCAAGGAAATGTGGAGTTATTACATGTGGCAAGTCAAGACCAAGTCGGAGATATTTTCACAAAATCACTACCGACGTTACTGCTGGAGAATCGCAAAAGGATGATTGGCATGAAGGATGGAAGAAATATTTAAGTTTATGGAGGAGATTTGTTAGATAAACTTTAATTATAGTGGTTTTGGTTATGAAGAGTTGTGTCTTTTTAGTTGTAAAGAGTTGTGTCGTTTGGCTCTTTAGTTATGAATAGTTGTGTCTTTTTAGTTATGAAGAGTTGTGTTATTTGGAGTCTTTAAGCTTTTGTATTTTGGCTTATAATTAGGTCATTTGTATTTCATATCAATAAAGGCTGTGAAAGAGATAATAAGAAATAGAGTTCTTCAACTCCTTTATTAGTGAATTATTCATTTGTTTTGCTCCTAATATAGAAATCGATCCAACAGAATATTGATGGACTTATGGGCTGAAAGGGGAGGAATGAGTGAATTAGTTAGTTAGTTAGGAAAATATTCTAGAAGGTTCTTGGTTGATAGAATATAAGGGAGGGGAGTTTATGTAGTAAGGAATGCATGAATTGAGTATTGATTTAGCTGGGAAATTTGGGAACCGCTAGGAAACTTTTGGAGTCTAGGCATGTTAGCTTTGAGGGAGAGTTGAGGATTTTTGGGTTTATTCTGTCTGATTGTTATTTCATTGTTGTTATCATCCGGTAGTTGGAGTTGGTATTAAGAGTGTGGAAGTATATTAATACTCTGTTTCTCTGTCATTGCTATTGATACTGTCAAAGAAGTGTATCTCAGACGTATTACTCAAGAAATGGAGATATTTTATTGTTTATTTGTTGTTATCAATGCTGTTGATTTTTCTGGGTTCCATCACGTGCAATGTTGTGAACGACAACAAATCAAAACAACATAAACCCTTCTATTTGATATTCTTATGATCCTGTTTTCCTTCTTATGCGTGATGCATATGTCTTTCGTGTGCATTCTTTCTCTATTAATAACTTTGTAGTTGAGAAAGAGAGAATGTGTGTGGGACAGAGAGAGAGAGACGAAGGGAGAGAACGAGAAGGAGAGAACATGAGCGACAGAAGACGCTACTATGGAATCAGTGCAAACATTTTCTAACTCATGTTGTTTATATATTGCAGAGGAGAAAGAAGGTTCTGACTTACATGAATTGCTGTATTAGGCCATGATATGATAAGGAACAAAATCCACCCCTTTATTTTCAAATCATTGTCATGGACTATGGTATTTAAGGGACTATAGGGATCTATGGCTTGTAAACTGTATACAAACATGAGACAAATTCAAAAGAAACCTGATCAGCAGCTTCCATAATCTGAGTGTCCTGTATATTATTTACATAGCTTTTATCCCATTTTTTTCCATTGTTATTGACACATCTTAATAAAAGCATTAGATCAGTCCAATTAAACTTAGTACTTCAATGTTTCCTCTATGTAATAATCACTTGAATTTTTCTGTGACAAAAAAATTAATAATAAAAATCTTGATAATAGACAAATCCATGTTGAATGAAACCTACATAAGGTAGAAAAAAGCACTATGAACAGGTCAAGAAATGAGTTGCGAGAGATTCAAACCAAGAGAGGGATGAGGAGTCATATATGCTTCAGGAAAATAAGCCACAATTAGCTCAGTCATATTAGTTCTGCAGAAATATAACCAAATGAAAGAAAGAATGAACAATGTGATGCAAAGTGCATATGCACCAAATTAAACTTGGAAGCCAATGCCGAATTTTGGCAGAGAAAAGTCCAGCTGGGGCGATCTGAGATCATATGAGCAGTGTACTAGAGAACCAGACAACACAACAAGCATGTATGCTTATATTCTGAACCTTCGAGCAACCTTCATATGCTCTCAGAACGCCCCAGTTGAACCCCTCTACCACCATATCTTTCTCCAGACATACCTTTGCCAATATTGGAACCTTGAATGTTTTGGCAATTTAATGATTTCACCAAATCTGATTCAATTCATTATATGGCCTAAAACTCGGTACTTCTTGACTTTAGATGTACTGCACCGAAGTACATGTGTAAAAGAAATATGAAATCTGCATTTTCAATGCGAGTACAACTTTGTACTAACTATCCCCTTTGAATCTCGATGTACTACTACTTTCTATTAGGACCAAAGATGCTAAGTAATTCTGCATCCTATTATCAGATAACATACTTTTTATTAATTTAGTCATTTAAAAATAAAGTTTATCAATTTAGTTTCTAAAGGTTGTAATTCTTAATTTCTTTCATTCTTTCTCATTCTTTTTTTTTTTTGATAAACTCATTCTTTCACATTCAATTAAACAGCCAGCATTACATATTTTCGAATAAAAAAAAATTATGTTTCTTTTTTTATTTAATTGCACTTTAGTCTCCCATCAAGATTTATCCATACTTTTAGTCAATGATGCACGGACACGGGACACGACACGACAAGATACGCCGACACGTTAATTTCAAAAAATATTAAATTTCGATACGTTAGGACACATTTTAATATTAAATAATAATTTTAATATATGTAATATAGTTTATATTTAATACCAGAAAGACACAAGAAAATATAAAAACACAAAAAGTGATACAATCTCTTGTGGCTGGTACTTTACCTCCATTATTTTTGACATTTTTTAATATGCCATTTTTTTGGTTTTAGATAGAAAGAGAGAGAGAACGAAGGGGGATGTTTTGTTTCTACATGTTACACTGAGCACTACCATTCCACTTTCCTTTTGTCAGCATTACACGTTACATTTTTTTAATATAGTCATCATCAAGTCTCTCTTTTTGCCATTCCACTTTCCTTTTGTTTCTACACGTTACACTGAGCATCGCCTTTCCTTTGTTCAATAATGAACAGAGTCAAGCCACCATATACTTGAGTTAATTAGGTTTAACCTAACAAAAAATCACTACTCTCCTCTCCGCCCAACTCATCTTCTGAGTCCCTCAATGGCTTGAAATTTGGCTACTCCTGCCACCTCCGGTCCAAAGAAAGGAAGAGGTGTTTCGGTTTAACCGACTCAGCCACCTAGGTGTCAAGTTGAAGGCTGTAAAAGTGACGATCAAGATTGATGATCTGTTGGATCAGCTCAAGGGTGCTTGTGTGTATTCGAAGATTGATCTCCGGACTAGATACCATCAGATTCGGGTGAAGCCGGAGGATGTCCCTAAGACCGCGTTTTGCTCGAGATACGGTCACTTTGAGCATTTGGTGATTCCATTTGGACTCACCAATGCACCTGCAGTGTTCATGGGTTACATGAATCTGATTTTCCAACCGTACCTGGATTAGTTTGTGATCGTCTTCATTGACGATATTCTGATTTACTCCAAGACGGAGAAGGAGCATGTGGAGGATTGTTTTGCAAGTGCTGAAGGAGAAGTTGTATGCGAAGCCTTCAAAGTGTGAGTTTTGGCTCAAGTCTAAGTTCCTTGGGCACGTGATTTCAGCAGATGGAGTTGCAGTGGATCCTAACAAGATCGAGGCCGTTCTGGATTGGGAGAGGCCCAAGACAGTTACGAAAGTGAGGAGCTTTCTGGGTTTGGCAAGTTACTATCGGAGGTTCATCAAGGGTTTCTCCATGATGGTTCTCCCTTTGACTCGCCTCACTCGGAAGGAGACTCCATTTGTGTGGACTCACGAGTGTGAGGAATGTTTTCAGGAGTTGAAGGAGAGACTGAATACTGCTCCTGTGTTGGTCCTTCATGATACTGTGCTCGAGATTAAGCTTTACACCGATGCCTCCGGGAAGGGGCTGGGTTGTGTGTTGATGCAGTTGGGCAAAGTGATTGCCTATGCTTCGAGGCAGTTGAAGCCTCATGAAGAGAATTACCCTACTCATGATTTGGAGTTAGCTGCTATTGTGTTTGCTTTCAAGATTTGGAGGCATTACCTTTTTGGTTCGAGGTTTGTGGTGTTCAGTGACCACAAGAGTTTGAAGTACCTGTTCGATCAGAAGGAGTTGAACATGAGGCAGAGGGGATGGATGGAGTTCATTAAGGATTACGACTTCGAGTTGAGGTACCATCCTGGCAAGGCCAATGTGGTAGCAGATGCTTTGAGCCGGAAATCCGGGAGCCCCTCGAGTTCCTTGCTTTGTAATTTTGATGTGGTTGAGAAGTTCCGGAACCTGGCGGTTACCTCTTCGTGTGAGAGTACACTTCTCGAGATGGAAGCAACCGATGTTGTGAATGAGCTGATAGAAAAGATCAAAGAGGCACAAGTTCAGAGAGAGTGCTTGGACTATATGAAGAACCAAGACGGTGTGTCTTGGAATGAGGATGTACTACTTTTGTTTCAGCAGAGGATCGTGGTTCCTCGAGATCCGTTGACAGAAGAGGTCATGGCTGAGGCCCATAAGGGCCAGTTTTCTATCCACCCTGGTGCTACAAAGATGTATCAAGACCTGAAGAAGAACTTCTGGTGGCCGAGCATGAAGAAAGATGTTGCATTTTTCGTGTCCAAGTGTTTAGTTTGCCAGAAGGTGAAGATTGAACATCAGAAGCCGTCTGGTAAACTTCAACCTCTTGAAGTACCACAGTGGAAATGGAAAAGTATTTCCATGGATTTCGTGGTGGGGTTGCCTAAGACTCAGGCAGGTTGTGACTCTATTTGGGTTATTGTGGACAGGCTGACGAAGTTTGCCCATTTTCTTCCAGTTAAGGTGAGCTTTTCCACAAAGCAGTTGGCCAAACTTTATGTTCGTGAGATAGTGAGGCTTCACGGGGTGCCCGAGAGTATCATTAGTGATAGGGACCCGAAGTTCACATCTCGGTTCAGGGAGGCACTGCAGGAGGCTTTTGGTACGCAGTTGAGATTGAGTACCGCCTATCACCCTCATACTGATGGATAGACTGAGAGGACCATCCTGACCTTGGAGGACATGTTGCGAGCTTGCACGTTGGAGCAGGGCTCGACATGGGATAAGTACCTTCCGTTAGTGGAGTTTTCGTACAATAGCTTACATGTTAGCCTGGGCATGGCGCCCTACGAAGTACTGTATGATAGGAGATGTCGAACTCCTACTTGTTGGTCTGAGGTTGGGGACAAAGAGCTTTTTGGCTTGGACTTTGTCCAAGATACCACCCAGCAGATCCTGATGATCCGTGAAAAGTTGAAGCAAGTGCAGAATCGCCAGAAGAGCTACTATGATGTCAAGCATCGAACACTGGAATTCAGTGAGGGTGAGCACGTGTTTGTGAGACTTTCACCTGTCACCGGTGTTGGACGAGCACTCGGAGTGAGGAAGCTGAGCCCGCGATTTATTGGGCCATACCAGATTCTTGGTAGAGTAGGACCTGTTGCCTATCGGTTAGCCTTGCCTCCGAACTTGGCCAACATCCACGACGTGTTTCACGTGTCTCAGCTTCGGAAGTACGTGGCAGATCCTTCGCACGTGGTGCAACCTGATGATGTGGAGGTTTAGGAGAACCTAAAGACTCCCGTCAGACCACTTAGAATTCTCGATCGTGGCGAGAAACAGCTGATGAACAAGACCATTCCGATGGTTAAAGTGCAGTGGACTGGACGCACTCCTGAAGAGTGTACGTGGGAGCGAGAGGACGAGCTTCTCCGGCAGTACCCCGACTTCCGAGACAGGTATGTTTCTGATTTTGATGACAAAATCCTTAAAAAGGTGGGGTGAATGTAAGAACCCGCACCGCTAATTAAGGAAATTAATTGATTAATTGTGATAAATTAAGAAATGATTCCATAATTGACCCTAATAATTATTATGTGGCTTAAATAATTATAGTAAGTGGGTAAGAATGCTGAAAGTCGCTTTTCGGAAGAAAAGTGCAGATACCGGTTCTGCTAGTCGGTATAAATGCGTATCGAAAAAGTATATTGGAAAATTATAATAAGTGCATGATAATTACTAGAATATCATATAGGACTTGTAAAACGAATTTTAAGTTAAAATAATGATATCTGATGCCAGAACTGATACTGGATATGGAAAAGCGCGTATCGGAAAGTTGTTCAGAAAAATAAAATAAAAATATGATATATCTTAGAAAAATGTGTAGGTTAAGATTCCAAAGTTTGGGATCAAAATCTTTTGCGTAGCTATTAAGGCTAATATTGCGCGTTTAGTGGCCATTTGGCTATAAATACCCTCTTTAAGGGCATATTGCCCTAGATAACTACCTTGGCTGCGTGAGTGGGTGTTGGGGACTGATCAGAATTGTTCTTCTTAGCCTTTCTTCGCCAATCTTTGACCAAGTGATCACCTTTACTTGTTTCCTTGCATCTTTGAGCTTGTAAACACTTGTGTCTAATGTTGTGTGTGTGAGGTGAGCTTCTTTTCTGAGTGTAGAGGCTGTGGGAGGTGTGTCTTGTGGGCTGAGTTTCTGTTCTTGGTGGTTATTAGTTGAAGGGAGTTTTGTCTTGGTTTGTGGTGGTCCAAGTGATGACTTTTGGTGTTAAAGGATCAACCTTTCTCACCATTTTCGTGCACCTTGTTGGACCTGAGTTTTGGAGCAGTTGCGAGAGCTCCAAGAGCATCATCCACCTCTGTTTTGGCTTGTGGTATGATCACAACCTTTGAACTTGAGTTTTTATGCTTAAAAAT
Organism: Gastrolobium villosum; assembly: GCA_032173675.1. Classification (NCBI taxonomy): domain Eukaryota; kingdom Viridiplantae; phylum Streptophyta; class Magnoliopsida; order Fabales; family Fabaceae; genus Gastrolobium; species Gastrolobium villosum. Next base: position 13,651 of record JAVKPL010005391.1, on the reverse strand, counting down.
GGAACCTTGATGCATGTAAAGGCTAAAAGATGATAACTTAACGTTGTGTAATGTCAAACACACCTAGAAATGCATGCTTTAGGGTCTTTAATCGGTAAAAACCCAACCTTGGAAGGATTTCTTCACGAAAATGCAGAACTGCATTCTGTCGTGAAATATCTGGATATTTGTTGAGCAGATATCTGGATATTGATATCCGGATATGGTATCCGGATATTGATATCCGGATATGGTATCCGGGTATTGATATCCGGATATGGTATCCGGGTATTGATATCCGGATATGGTATCCCGATATTGATATCCGGATATGGGATCTGGATATCCGGATATTGTATATCGGGATATGGTCAGTGAGATATCCGGATATTGCATATCCGGATATGCCCTGAGGAATATCCAGATATTCTGGGATTTCGAAGAACAGTAGCTTTACTGTTCATACAGTAGGCTATTAGGGGTTTGTGGACCCTGGATTAAGGAAGTTGAACTTCTGTAATTAATGGACTAAGTCAGAATCATACGATTAAGGGCTTGTGGCTTTGTTAGAAGCCTTAAGACGTAAAACGTAAAGTAAAGGCATTGTCTTTTTATTGTATGCTTGAGATGCATGTTTATTGATATTTTAGTGGTCCATAATAGATTGTAATACTGCTGTATTTGGACTTTGAGCTTGTTGCTTGGATAGCTAGCTTAAGAGGTAAGCTTTTGTGTCTTCGGTTTAGCCATGTTGTGGTTCTACCATGTCCCTTGGGGATGTGGTTTATGCATGCTGTATTACATGCTTTGATGTTTTGGAAATGCTGTTGAGCTATTATATGCAATGTGCTTTTACGATATGCATGTGATGTCCACCTATACGGTAAGCTTAAGTATGTAGTACATACAAGATGGTGAGGTGCAAGCGGTGTTCCTTGTACTCATGTGGGTATAGACGTATTCCTGCATTTCTCTGGCCAGTAGATAGCGATAAACACACATGTCATAGATATCTGTTGCATTGCATAGTTTTGGAACATATAATGAATTACTATTTTTAGAACTTATATTGCACATATAAGTGAGCTTAGGGTGGAATATCCTTGAGGACCCCTTGTCTTACTGAGATATCTTTGATTAGAGATCTCACCCCACGTTTGGGGACGCTTATTTCAGGTTCAGGTAATGTTGAGGCCTTAGGTGGCAGGAGGCCAGAGTTGAGCTAGATAGTGCTGATTATATGCTGATTGTACCTGTTGTTGATATGTTGTTAGCTTCATTTATGTTTATGGAGTTTTATGCTGAGACTTGTTTGGCTATGTTGTTTATTTGTTGATGCGACTGTTTTGGAATTCTGTATCTAGACTAATATTGTTACATTACTAGTTTTGCTATCACACTACTGGGGTTTTTCTCACCCCTTTTGGGGTTCAATTTTTATAAAATTGCAGGAGGTCGGAGAAGCATTTGATGAAGTATTGGTTTTGGAAATTTCCTGTTTGACTGCTGCTATTTTGGAAATTCTGTTGTTTGTCTGCTATTTTTGTTGTATGTTGGCTGACTATTTTTAATTTATGTAATATTTTGAGAGACGGACAACTGTTGGAAAAGTGTCTAAACTTGCTGTGTTTTGGATTATTATGGCCAGCTTGTAACTTGTGAAATTTTGGTACTCTTTTGCAAAAACAATTCCTGTACGTTTTAAATCCTGAATTTTTAAATTGATTTAGCGAGCACTTTGCGAGTTCTATTTCTGGGGCTACAGACCTCCGAATGAGACATAATTTATATGTATGTAAAGCCCCAGATGTCTAGCTTCTTCGTAGAAAATAAAATTTTCAAAATCTTGTGATTTCGATTTTATATTATTTTTGCAAGACGGGAAGGTTCTCAAGAAAAATTACTATTTCAGCAAGCAATGTGTTTTACCAAATTTCACACTGTTTTCATACGCAAACCAATTTCTATTCAAGATTTTAGTTGTGATTTAAAAATGTAAATTTCAGAATTTAATTCGTTGACGGTATGACTCTAATCAGTTTAGCAGACATCTTCTTTGGATGCATACAGGGGAGGGTGTCACACTAAATTGTATCAGAGCAGTTTTGATTTATGGTGATTGTGTATGTTCGATGAAGTGTGTGTTGTTTGTATATGTTTGCTGCATTGTTGCCTGTTTGAATATAGCTATTGAATTGTCTGCTAGCTGCATTATGTTCAAATTAATTGTTTATGTTATGGTAATTGAAAGTAAAATGGCCTTGAAGGCCGATGCATGTAAGAGGGAAAAACAAAATTTTTCACGCGGAAACATACATGCATATAGAGATCCATGCTTTAGGACAACATGATGTTAACTTGTTTTTGGCCTGATCGTCAGGGAGATCAAGTGTCAGGTCTGAAGGGTTCAAACCCTCTAATGTTGATCCACACCACCGTTCGTCAATGATGCAAGAACACCTTCTTGCATGCCACCAGATGATCACCACATTGAGGCTTGATATGCGCTCAATTGGTGAAGGTGGAGGCTAGGTATAGTGTTTAGAAAATTGAAGTGAACTACACTATAGAAATGGCGCATGAGATGAAGGAGAGTAGGCTAGGTTTTGTGAAAAACCCCAAGGAAGAGAACTACACCCTTTGTGCGCACCATAGGTCAATTAGTAGGATAGAATGAGAAGATTTTCGTACTTGAAAATCTCACCAAATGTGCGCATGGTTGGAGGGAATCAAGGATATGTTTGCAATTCAAAATTGCTAATCACCTCTCTTTTGAATCCTTATAAGATTAGGTCATTATCCTTTCAAGATTCCGACCTAATTGTCATCACATGACCAACCATTTCATGCGCCCCAATCAGTCCCATTTTGAGTCCAGATACATTGAGTAGTTGCATTCAAATTTGAATCAACTAACTCACTGATTCTCTTAACCAACCAAATCAGAATTATAGTACATTTAGATGACAAACTGACACTTACTTTGGATCCAAATTTGCGCACCACTTCATCATTGGATAAGATCAAATATCTTTTCTTGCTGCGGGGAATATATTCCAACAAGATCTCATCTTATCCTTTTGTTATGAAACAACTTTTCATAGTGTTGCGATCTCGGCAAGTGCACCGATCGTTCCAAGTAATAAAGTGAGAAATAAGATCGTCTCCACAGGGATTGGAAAATAATTACTACTATAACCAGTCCTCTTAAGTTAGATTAATCGATTTGTGTTTCCACACTATGGTAACTAATTAAAATGTAAAGACTTGTTTTTAGGTTTTCTTAAAATAAACGAAGAAATGTTTTTGTAAACGAAGTGATGAAGAATACTGTAGCCAGGGTACATTCACCAATTGTTCCCAATTTTACTTTGGATTGATTCACAATACTTATCGAAATTAACAATTCAGACAAATTATCATCTTTTAGAAATAATTAGTTAGATCCCAATCCTTTGGTGATCTAACCCTTTACTTCAGTTGGAACCCTAATCCCTTAGTAATCCCGCCTGAAAATAAGCATTATGTAGATAAATCCCACGACTGCAATCCATACAAGTCTATTCCTAGAACATGCATGGAGAGTCATCTTTATCCCCTTTCAAGATCAGTATTCCAATATTCCTATTGCGAACCCTGATCCCCAGAATATCATTCCCTATTAGGTTGATCAGATCTAACAGAAATAATATCAATACGCGCAAGATAAAGATGAAATATATTAAAATCAATACATAAAATGATTCAATCCTTGTAACAATTGTTCACAAAGGGATCATGCCCCTGACTACAGAAATAGATCTAGCCAATCAACATCATGATCGCTGATCTGATTTCAACATGAACTGAAAATAAAAATAGAAGAAGAAGAATACAAGAACGGAATGACGAACGCGAAGAACGCCCTTCTCCTTCAGCCGGATCTGCTCCTACTAGGTCTTGTGGTGTATTCTGATGTCCCTTTTCTTCAAAGGTTGAGTCTCTTTTTATAAGAGACTTTGACCTAATTTGCAACATTTGAATTTTCATATTTTCGCGCCTCCCACGCTCAGAGCGCCACTCCCGCGCTCAGAGCGTGGGAGTTTCTGCCAGATTCTGCCCACCCGCGCTGATGGTGCGGATCTCGCGCTCTCAGCGCGGGACCTTCTGCCAAATTTCCTCTTCCCACGCTCAGAGCGCCATTCCCGCGCTGTGAGCGTGGGAACCTAGGTCTCTTTTGCAATGTTTTTGCCTTCTTTTATGCATTTTCCTTGATATTCAGGCTTTGGATGTTTTTAATCTTTTTCTCTGCCTTTCTTGCATTAATTGAGTCACTTTCTTCTTCTTTTCGTCTTGTAATTTCATATATGCTGATCGCATATCAAATAATTCCCAGATTTGAACTTTGCTGTCCCTAGCAATGTACAAGACTAAATCCAGGAAACAGATTAATCCAACATAACATTGTACAACCAATAGATTATCACACTAAGCATGCTTGAATCAATGCAAAGAATTTTTAATAATGCCTTTTATGAAAAGATCAGAATCTAGTTTGCACACCCCTCACCCAGATAATCAATTAATGCTCAATACTCAAGTGTTTGGGGAAATGACAATCACTCAATCTATCACAGCAACAACATTAACATAAGCTTGCTCATATTCTCAAGTTCCTAAAGATGAGGAACATTAACACATGCACAATTGATCAAAAGGACTTCACAGGTTGTAACTTGGCCGGGCTAAAGGGTAGGATTTTATGGATAGTAGTTCAAGCAACAATGAGATTGAAAAATTGATATTATTCATTTTTAACACCTTCAACTCATTTGTTTTGCTCCACTAATATTCCCACAGAATTTCGGGAATTAATTCCTTTCAGCCACATTTTCTTTACATTCACCCTTTTCCTTTTGCTTTTTCCTTTTTCTCCTTTTATTTTAAGGGCACAATTCAGTTGCCTTTCTTTACATTGACCTCTGTGGAGCTTACCTCAATTTCTTTGTTCCATTTCAAAACATTAGTGATTCAATCTCAATTAAGGTAAGACAATAGGAATATGGCTAAGCAATCAACAGGAATTATCAACAAAAAAGGCTCAGGCTCAAAGGGGTTAGTAATGGAAAAATCCATTTAGGTAGGTTATCTGGCCATGGTTAACAGAATAAAATTTTCCTTAATCATTTCAATCATAGCATGCATCTCAGAGAAATAGAGCAAGTTCTAGAATGTTATCAAAGTGAAGTCTCTCAGAATAAATAAGTGTTTGGCACAAAAACTCACTAGCTATGATGTCAAACTAGATTTCCAAAATAATCATTTAGGCATTATTAATCATTCAAGCCTAAAAATTCAGACATACTAGTTGAAAGAAATTGCCTATACAATATCATGCTAGCAGTTTATGCATCCAAAATTTAATCAAGCATATTTGAACCTGAGAATTTTTTTTCTTTCTTCTTTTTTTTTTTCAATACAAGACGTCCTTTTCATGGTGTATGGTGTAGTTCCACAATATTCATCAACCTCGCAATCTTGCATTCAGTATCTATGCGACAATTCCCAGATTTAGAATGTTGCTGTCCTCAGCAACAAACTAATCTAGATTATAGCTTAGTCTGCCAGAAGGAGTACACACATACTTGTTAATATCCAAAGCAGAATAATCATGAGAATTTAAACCAAATTAAAATTGCAGCAAAAATAACTTTGTTCAACCATGTTTGCAAAATATAAAACTGAATTGTTTCAAGAAATTAAAAAGATGCAGTAAATGACAATGAAAGAGTAAACTCAGATGTCATCCATAAAATCATCAGCCTCAAAATCACCAAGGGTATCATCATCAGCAGTAGTGGGAGTCATAGATGGACCCGCCTGTGAACTGGGTGGAACTTGACCCATTAATCCAGCTGTGTCAATTCCCCTATCTGAGCACAGTCTCTCTAACATGCTCATCATGTAGTTGCTCTGGACCATCAACTGCTGAAGCAACTGAGAGTCAGTAGATGTAGGTGGTGCTGAGACTGGGGCGGGTGGTGGAACAGCACCGCCAGATGCTTTCCAGATAGCTTGCCTTCTGGACTCCTTCTGCATTTCATTATACTGGTTTTGTGTTAGATCTGCTTTTGTCTTTACATCTCTTGGCTCATCATCTGGTATTTCTACCCCTGCTTGTATGCAAAGCTGCTCAATGAGTGAGCAGTGAGCCAAACTAAAATCTAATCTCCCATGAGTAATGATATGGACTATTCTATCAGACAGAATAGCCCCAATATGCAGATTGTAATCTCCTAGCAGAGTATACAGCAACACCGCCCTTTCCACATTGACATCACTTAAATTTGTAGAAGCTATGATGGTGGAATTGATGAAGGAGTGCCAGAAAATTGCTTCTGCATTGAGGTCCAGCCTATCCAATTTTTCTGGCACTTCTGGCTGTCCTTGTTTGGGTTTCCAGGCGGAATGTGGCTGAGTGATGCCTTCCCGAATGGTTGTAGCCAAAGCTGGCATTTCTTCTTTATACAATCCTTCAACAGGCTGCATCCTGTTGAATGTGTCTGTAAAGAAACAAGATTGGGTTGCTTCCCAAGAGGTGTTCAGCAACCTCTCTATCTGGAAGGCTGTAAAAGACACTTCTTTCCCTCTTACCCAACTTTTTCTTGTTCTATCCACTGTTTCCTTGTCAGCATTTGCGCAGAATTCGCGCAAAATGGTACTGCAGCTTGCCCTTGGAAGTTGTACCAACTTGTTCCATCTCCGCCTCTGAATCGTAATGCTCACCGGACAGTCATCCGCCAGGAAACTGCTGATCCTCCTTTCCTGTATTATCTTCTTTCTTAAAAACCAGTTGTGGTACCGGTCTTGGGCCTCCGGATTCAGAAACCGGTTACCATCAAAATCTACCAGAGCAGGGGCTCTTGGTCTTTTGGTGCCAGCTGCACCTGTGGGCTTTTTGGCGACCCTTTTTCCCTGCATTCAGAAAAGTTCCAACACAGATAGCATACAAATATGGACAGCATTAAAATCCAGAATATTAGACAACCAATGATAATTCCCAGATTTATCTCATGCATACTATAGGTCAACATTGTACTCAGCCCAATCATCTCATAATACTACATACCAGTAATAATGAGGCATACCCAAATAGCATGGGACATCAGAATTAAATTCCTGACACCAAGATTACAGCAAGGACATGGTATGTGTACAAAAATAGAATCTCAACCAGTGGCATGTGTACATTTTTACCACACATTCATACTTTAGGTAATTTGATTTTTCCTATGAAGTGAATCATCAAATACCTAGCATGCATTTCTATTTTTGTATAGGCAAAATATTTCAATCATCATCCAACATCTCATTGTCCATTTGGAAAAATTTTTACTCAAACATTTCATCGAACACTTAGCATGCAGCATCCAAAACCCACTATCATCATTCAATCTACCAATAGTATTTCAATATCATATTACAATTTAAAAACAAATGGGTGAAAACTTACCTTTTCTCCTGCCATTTGAAGAAGTGAAAGAAATGTACAACCTTTTCTGTGTAGTGATGAAGCTCCAACGTTTTTAGAACCCTAATCTAACCCTTCAATGGTGAGGGGAGGAAAAGATATGGTGGTAGGGGTGGGTTTGTGGTGGCAATGGTTGATGAGGGAAGTGTGTGTGTGAGAGTAGAAAAGAAAATGGAGAGGGAGATGGTGATGATGAGGGAAGGGGAAGAAGAGAAGAAATTGAGGAGAGGAGAAATGGGGGTGGCGGCGCGGGGTGAAGGTGGAAATGGGGTGAAAATAGGGTTCCCCTTTTTTGAAAATCTGGACGCGACTCCCGCGCTCACAGCGCCATTCCCGCGCGGTGAGCGCGGTTCTTACTGGCTTTTTTTCTCCTTCCGCGCTGATGGCGCGGATCTCGCGCTCTCAGCGCGGGACTCACTGTCCTTTTCTGATGGTCCACGCTGCTAGCATGGGAACCACGCTATCAGCGTGGACTTAACCACTTTCTTTCTTTTTTTTTTCTTTTTTTTTTAAAATATTAACCACTAGGTTGCCTCCAGCAAGCGCTTGTTTAACGTCACGAGCCTGACTGGAACCATGTTTAATCGGGTGAAGTTAAAGAGACAGAAATTATCTCTCTATTCACAGGTTCTCCATAGTAAAACTTGAGCCGATTTCCATTTACCTTAAAGGATCTCTCATCATCCAGGGGAGAGATTTCAATGGTACCATATGGAAATATATTTTTCACTATAAAGGGACCAGACCAACGAGATTTAAGTTTTCCTGGAAACAACTTCAGTCGAGAGTTGTACAATAATACCTGTTGACCAGGTGCAAACTCTTTGTGCTTGATCCTGCTATCATGCCACAGCTTTGTCTTTTCTTTATAAATTTGTGCACTTTCATAAGCAGTTCTTCTGAACTCATCTAGCTCATTTAGCTGCAATATTCTCTTCTTTTGAGCTCCGGATAGTTCAAAATTTAAAAACCTTGTAGCCCACAAGGCTTTGTGTTCTAACTCCACTGGTAAATGACAAGGTTTGCCATACACCAATTGATAAGGTGACATGCCAATTGGAGTTTTAAACGCAGTTCTGTACGCCCAAAGTGCATCATCAAGCTTTTTGGCCCAATCTTTCCTAGAAATCCCCACTGTCTTTTCTAGGATTCTCTTTATCTCCCTATTGGAGATTTCCACTTGCCCACTAATCTGGGGATGATATGGTATGGTGTGGCTATCCTGTGTCTCACCCCATATTTAACCAACAAACTCTCAAAATGTTTGTTACAAAAGTGAGTACCCCCATCACTAATGATAGCTCGAGGCACTCCAAACCTTGTAAAAATATTTTTCCTTAGAAAATTTACAACCACCTTAGCATCATTAGTGGGAAGAGCAGCAGCTTCTACCCACTTAGAAACATAATCCACAGCAACAAGGATATACTGGTTGGAATAAGAAGATGGAAATGGACCCATAAAGTCAATGCCCCAAACATCAAATAGTTCCACCTCTAAAATATTATTCAGAGGCATCTCATCCTTGCGTGAGATATTTCCTGTCCTCTGACACTTATTACATTTTTCTACGCACTCCCTTGCATCCTTAAAAAATGTTGGCCAGTAGTAACCGCTTTGCAAAACCTTCTGCGCGGTTCTATTACCCCTAAAATGGCCTCCATAGTTAGAAGAATGGCAATGCCATAAAATCTGGCTCACTTCAAACTCCGGAACACATCTGCGAATGATCCCATCAGCACATTGGAAATATAGATGTGGATCCTCCCAGAAGTATCGCCTTACATCTCGCAGAAATTTCTTCTGTTGTTGCCTTGTAAGGTTAGGAGGCAACTCTCTTACCACTTTGTAGTTGGCAAAATCTGCGAACCATGGAGGAACAAAGACTGCCATCACCTTCTCATCAGGAAAATAATCGTTGATTTCTTTTTCTGAACTATCTTGTAGTTCTTTTGCCTGAATTCTAGAGAGATGATCAGCCACTTTGTTTTCTACTCCAATTTTGTCCCGAATTTCCAAATCAAATTCTTGAAAAAGTAGCATCCACCTTAACAGTCGTGGTTTAGCGTCCTGCTTAGTCATCAAAAACTTAATAGCAGAATGGTCAGTAAAAACAATAATTTTAGATCCTAACAAGTAAGGTCTAAATTTGTCCAGTGCATAAACTACTGCTAACATTTCTTTCTCAGTTGTTGCATAATTAACCTGAGCATCATTCAAAACTTTGCTAGCATAGTAAATGACATGTAATAATTTTTCCTTACGCTGACCAAGGACTGCACCAATTGCATAAGCACTGGCGTCACACATGAGTTCAAACGGACGGTTCCAATCGGGAGCTGTAAGTACTGGAGCTGTAGTAAGCTTTTCTTTTAACAAATGGAAGGCCTTTGAACAAGTATCATCAAACACAAATTCAGAGTCTTTCACCAAGAGTTGGCTTAATGGTTTAGCAATCTTGGAGAAATCCTTGATGAACCGCCTGTAAAAACCTGCATGTCCTAGGAAACTCCTAACAACATTTATATTTACAGGAATGGGAAGTTGTTCAATTAACATTAATTCTGCTTTATTAACTTCAATCCCTGCATTAGAGATTTTGTGTCCCAGACCAGATTTGTCTCATTACATCTTTTCAGAACTTTAGATAAATTGTTCAAACAAAAATCAAAATTAGAACCAAAATCAGAGAAATCATCCATAAATACCTCTAGAGCTTTCTCCACCATATCAGAAAAAATGGACAGCATACACCTTTGGAATGTGGCAGGTGCATTGCAGAGGCCGAATGGCATTCTTCTGTATGCAAAGACTCCAAATGGGCAAGTAAAAGCTGTCTTTTCCTGGTCTTCAGGAGCTACAGGTATTTGGTTGTAGCCTGAATACCCATCCAAGAAGCAATAATAAGAGTGGCCCGCCAGTCTTTCCAGCATTTGATCAATAAAGGGTAGTGGGAAATGATCTTTCCGCGTAGCTGTGTTCAACCTCCTGTAATCAACACACATTCTCCAACCTGTGATAGTTCTGGTTGGAATCAACTCTTGTTTTGCATTGGTAACTATTGTTACACCACCCTTCTTTGGCACTGTTTGAACCGGACTTACCCACGCAGCATCAGAAATTGGGTAAATCATTCCTGCATCAAGAAGCTTTACAACCTCTTTCCTTACCACCTCTTTCATTGTTGGGTTCAATCTCCTTTGTGGTTGTCTCACGGGTTTAATATCATTTTCCATGAGAATCTTATGTGTACAAAAAGAAGGATTTATGCCCTTCAAATCAGTAATAGACCATCCTATTGCGGCCTTATGAGCTTTTAAAACTTCCACCAGCTCCTTCTCTTGACCTTCGGATAGATCTTTGTTGATGATTACCGGATAAGTATCACCATCTCCCAAAAACACATATTTTAAAGTGTCTGGTAATGGTTTCAACTCAACTTTAGGGGCACCAACCTCTATGTCTTCAGCTTTTTCTTTCAGCACCTCCACAGTAATTCCTTCTTTTTCAAAAGGTACATGATCACGAGCTTTCAACTCATAATCAATCTCTTGAGGTCGTTCTTTCTTGTGTTGAATTGTTTCATGAATAGAGTCAACCTGGAAACAATCATTATTTTCAGCAGGTCTCTTCATAGCTTCTGAAACATTGTAGATAATTTCCTCATCGTTCATTCTTAGTTTAATCATCCCTTGTTCAACATCAATTAAGGCTCGGGCTGTAGCCAAAAAGGGTCTTCCTAATAACATGGGTTTCTCACTTCCTTCTCCCATATCTAATACCACAAAGTCTGCAGGAAAGATAAACTTATCAACCTTGACAAGGATATCTTCTATGATACCATTAGGTTTCCTTATGGATCTGTCAGCCAATTGGAGTGATACCTCGGTAGGTTTCAATTCCTCAATCCCCAATGATTTGTAAACTGAAAAGGGCATTAGATTAATGCTAGCCCCGAGATCACATAAAGCTTTCCCAATGCCAATATCACCAATAGCAATAGGGATATTAAAACTCCCTGGATCACTAAGCTTATCCGGAATTTTCTGCTGGATAAAAGCACTACACTCTTCAGTGAGTGTTACAGTTTGGCATTCCTGCAGTTTTTGTTTCCTGGATAAAAGATCCTTCATGAATTTTGCATAACCCGGCATATTTTCTAGGGCTTCAGCAAAAGGAATATTGATATGTAGTTTCTTGAAAATGTCTAAGAATCTATCATAATGTTTGTTGTAGGCTCCTTTCTTGAATCTTTCTGGATAGGGTGCCTTAGACATAACATATTCGTGGCTTAACTCATGCTTTTTCTTTGCCACTACTGGTTGTTCTTCAACCTGCTCTTGTTCAATCCTGACTTCCTTTTCTTTTTCTGGTACAATTACCTCAATCTCTGGTTCAATTGCTTCCTTCTCTTGTTCCTCTTTCCCTTTTTTTGTATCTTCCAAATTCATAGGTGGTTTTGTTGGAACTGTCAGTATCTTACCACTTCTTGTTGTAATAGCCATACAGTCATCCTTTGGATTAATGACTGTATTGCTTGGAAAGGTACCTGGAATTCTTTCTGAAAACTGCTTGGCTAGCTGGCCTATCTGATTCTCCAGGTTTTTTATGGAAGCATTTGTGTTTTTATTGTTGGCTCTTGTTTCTTTCATGAAAGCATTGGTATGTTGAGCCATATCATTGAAGCCTTAGCCATTTGAGCGAAAGCTTTTTCCCACTTGGCTGGCTCTTTTTGCTGAGTCTGTGAAGATTGAGTATAATTATTGTTAGTTTTAAAATCCATACCTGATCCTTGAGTCCTCCGTTGAAAGTTGTTGTTACCACCAGGGAAATTTTGATTTCGCTGAAGTTTTGTTGTTGAGGACGCTGATCGTACCAGATCCCATTCACCTGTAATTGTTGAAGTGAATCTTCGGATGATGGATTCGGACACTCACTGGATTCATGACTTTCTTGGCATTGGTCACAAATCAGAGGAGTTGTTTGAACCTTTGACACTTGAAACTTGTCAAATTTTTCACTTAAACTGTCAAACTTTTTAGATAATGATATTACATCACTATCTGCTGGTTTTGTTACTGCTCTTTGTGTGGGAACTAGCACACTTTCATTTTCATTTCTTGCAAGCTTTTTGATCAACTCAATAGCCTGCTCAGATGTGCTTTCCCGAATAGAACCTCCAGCGGCACTATTTATTATCATCCTTGTTTCAGGGGTGATTCCATTGAAGAATATCACCACTTTTCTGTCATCATCTCCTTCGTAATGTGCACATTTCCTGTTTAGTTCCTGGAATCTGTTCCATGTTGCACAGAGTGATTCTCCTTCCAACTGGCGAAAGTTTGTGATTTCATTCACCAGCTGATTATATTTCTCCATGGAGAAGAAATGATTAAAGAATTTGCTGGACAAATCTTCCCATGTAAGGATGCTGTTTGCTGGCTGTCGTTCGATCCACCTCAATGCTTTTCCCTTAACAGCAAAAGGGAACAACCGGAGCCTGATAGCATCTGTAGATACTCCATTGTGTTTGGTTGTATCATAGACCATCAAGAATCGGTCTATAAACTCATGTGGATCTTCATCATCAGCACCAGAAAATTGAACCCTTTCCACCAAAGAAATTAATGATGGCTTGAGTTCAAAATTGTTGGCCTCCACATTCGGCCTTACTATGCTTGAATTGGCCCTGTTGAATACTGGAGTCAGAATTGTATTCAACAGTCTTGGAGGTTGATTGTTGGCATTTCCTCCTCGTCCATGACCAGCATTGTTGTTTTCTGTCATCTCTTGAATTGGTTGTAAAGGTATGTGCTTCAAATCTTCCCAAATGACCTGTCTAGCAGCCTTCCTTAGTTGCTTTTCTGTCCTTGTAATTTCAGAATCTATTACAAAGTCTTTAGTTGGAAGTTGACCTCGCATAAAAATCAGAGAAAATTATTAGTAGCACCTGAACAACACAAAACAAGATAAAAAGAATAAAGAATAGGAATCTAATCTCAAGAATCTACGGTTATTTGTAATATTGAAAACACAATACCCGGCAACGGCGCCAAAAACTTGTTGCGATCTCGGTAAGTGCACCGATCGTTCCAAGTAATAAAGTGATAAATAAGATCGTCTCCACATGGATTGGAAAATAATCACTACTATAACCACTCC
>JAVKPL010005390.1:0-107734 GCA_032173675.1 Gastrolobium villosum | reverse complement strand
GCAGTCCCACAGTCCCTAAACTCTATTATTTAAGATAAATTTTATTAAAGAATTGTTTAAAAATATAGGCCAGCATGGGTCGGACTTTACAAAATAGGCTTGTGGTCTGATTTTAAAATAGGCTTTATAATTAGCCCAATCATGATCTATTTTGTTAAGTGGGCCAGGCCAAAGGTAGGCCGGGCCAGAGGCCCCTAACGAGTAGCCTGGCCTATTTACACCCCTACTGAAGCATATAAAATATTTCTAACTTTGAGATGGCATGATATGATTATAATATGTGGCATTTGGTGCTACTGTTGCATATAAATTCAATGCATCCCACCAATAGGACCATTACACATCAGAGGAGAGAGAAAAAAATTGGCAGAGGAAATGAAACTTTAGCTGACTTGTAATATTTTTATTGGTGAGATGTACTCAATCTTTGGTGCAACAGTAGCACCAAAGATTTATTCCGGACGGTCTCACTTACGGAAATTTTTTGTACACGTTAGTCCATATTTCTTTTTACCTAATTTTTTTCTTCACTTTAACACATAATTTTTATTTATGCGGAAAGTATTTGTCATTTTAAATAACATAACTTATATTATTTTTCTCTCACAAAAAGGTGAGACACGCATCTTTATTTTTTTTCCACTCTCTCTTCCTTTATCTATCTCTTTCCCTCATTTAAAATAATATAATTTTATATTTTTTAAAATGACACACATTTTTCCCATTTTATAACTCCTCCCATATTTCAAAAGGGAAAAATAAATCTCATATTGTAGAAGAATACAAATCTCATGTCATAGATACATCAAGTGTGAAACCAACTTATTTAAAAAAATAAAAAGTAAAAAATGAATGGCAAATCTTTTTATGATGAGCGTAAAAAGAGTTTATTTTCCGATGTAACATGAGAAAAACAAATTCAATTTCAAAAATTACCCATACGATAAGAATGAGCGTGAGTAGTGTAAGTTTTCTGCTCACTTACGTGCTACCCCAATCTCATTAGTCTTGTGTAGATAAGTTGACGTTTGAATTAAATAGGTCAAATATATATATATATAATACTTCAAGCCTGACTTTATCTATTAATTTTGTGTATTTTCAAATGATAAGTTTGATTGACCTATATTTAAAAAATAAAAATTTTAACCTAAGTCTATTAACATGTTTAAGTTTAGGGTTTTATATTTCTCATTTAACATGAGAAACATGGGTTCTATATCTAATTTTTTTTTAACACATGGGTCCCACATGTTTTTTATCTCTACAACATGAGATTTCAATTCTCATTTAACATGAGAAATATAAAACCCTTAAATTTATTAGGCATTCAAAAATTTAAAAAATAATTAAAATAATAATATTTTATTATACAAAATTATAAAAATAATAATTTTATTTATTTTATTTAAAATAAATAATATGATATAGTTCAGATATATAAATAAAAAACTATGACTTATTTTTTAAATATATTTTTAAAAAAATTTAAACTTATTTTATTTGACTATATATAATACATTCAACCTGATTTAAATATAAACTGCATTGTAAGTTCATATTATACCGCCCGAGTCATTTGCATCACTACCCGTAAACCAACTTACATCAGTAATTACGATATTACGGCCAAAAAGCCTAGTTTTCCTGTCCATCCCTATCCCTTTCGGATGTCAGCTTACTCATGGTCAGTGGTCACAAAATTCTGTCAACACTTTACTGATATTTCACTTCAATCATATCTGGTGATTTTTTTTGATATTCGCATGAAGGTGTGAAAAAATGATCATGTCTCTCTCGTAGACAGTCTTTTGGCCAGGCAATTTATATTAATCATTATTATTATTATTTTGTACATAATAATTATGGATTTTATAAGAATTATGTAATAAGAAAAACGATTGTATAATATTATACAGATTCATTTTATGTGTCTTAGTTCTTTTTGTTTCAAAAAGTGTGAGCCCCATAAAATATTATTTGTGTAGGAAACTTTTTGTATTATGTTAAATGATAAATGCAAACCCCAATAATTATTATTATTGATAGGTACAAACAAATTACTAACATTAATTGAAATGTTGCGGGCGGAAAACGGTAATGGCATCAAGGGTCAAAATTTAGGAAAAAATTACTCTTATGTTACATGTGATAAATTTTTCTCCAACACATTCTTCGATAATTGTGTCACATTTTTTTAAGTGGTGGAGCCCTCAAATTTATCTCTATGAGATGAGATAACTGATCTCATTTAATATGAGATTAATAAAATCGCAAAATTTATCCTCTCATATTTTAATTAATATGATTGTATTATATGAGGGGATTCTAATTGTATAAAGGAGAACTAAATTAATGATAATAATTTTATAATTATTTATCTCCATATTTTTTTCTCTTTTTTTTATCATTATTTATTTACTTTTATATAATTAAATTTCTCCAACATAATATGACCATATTAACATGGGATAGGTTATTCTAACCCCTTTCATCAGTGTTGGATTACAATCTAATCCAACGGTCCATAATTGTGAAATAAAATAACCCTTTTTTCTTTCTCTCTCCTCACTTCCTCCCGCACCCTTTCTCTCCTCCCCTTTCTCTCTTCCTTTGCACATATCCTTTTGATCTCTCAATACCTTCTTTTTCTTCTTTATCTCTGATCTCTGCTGAGGTGAACGCAAGCGGAAATCGACCACACCATTTGAAATCATCGTTCTTATCAGGTTTATTTTTTTATTTTATTTTTGACCTTCTTTTTAAAAGGCGATTCTTGATTCGGGAAAAAAGAAGAAGATATTTTTCTAGACTACCAGATTACAAGAGACTGTACAATTGTAGAATTGATAATCTACAATCTTTGGGTTCATTCATTATTCATGTAAGTAGGAAGGTACAAAATCACTTTTCATTCTTTGCCATAAAAACCTTGAATTCTATGCACGCGACCATAGAATCTCATAAACCAAAATAAGTTATGTGCTTTGTTTGCATCCACAAGTGCAATTCTCAAGTTCATTGTGAAGCTTCTGATAAGAACGATGAATCGCATAATGCTTCTACGTGTAGAGGAAGAGAGAAAGGGTGTCAGAGGAAGTGAAGAGAGAGAAAAGAAAAGAAAAAGGTTATTTTATTTCACAATTATGGACCGTTAGATTAGATTATAATCCAATGGTGATGAAAGGGGTAGGCAAAAGGTAGGCAATAAGGGAGTAGGTAGAATAACATATCCCTATTAATATAGGGTAAAGTGTGTATCATTTTAAAGATGTAAAGTTGTATCATTTTAAGAGAGAAAAAGAGATATATAAAGGAGAAGAAAGAGTTGTCAAAAAAAAAAAAGGTGTGAGTCCCACCTCTTTGTGAGAGTGAAAGGATATAAGTTGGGTCATTTAGAAGGATAAACATTTTTCCCATGAATATATTAATTAACACATAAAAGAATGTATTCCCGTCAACGGATTCCTCGCGTGTCTTTTTGTTTTTTCATTTGTCTTTAATTAAAAAAAAGAAAAAATAAATCTTATATTGTAGGAGAATTCAATTATCAAATCATAGATATATCAAGTGTGAGACTCATTCATTTAAAAAAAAAAATAAATGACACAATTTTTTATGATATATGTAGGAAGAATTTATTTTTCTTATGCACTCTTAACAAAATAGCCATTGTCTCTTGCACGCATTCCTCGCGTGTCCCAAGATCGTGTAGGAAAAGTTAGGTATTGATAGTGAGATAAATAATCTCGGCGGGATATGAATATCTAAACCCACCTAAATTTTTCCAAACCTAAATACTAGTCGATCAGGCAGCCATTCTTATTTAAAAGGGTATTTACTTAAAAGTTTGTGATAAAAAAAATTCAATACTATCTAGAGAAATATTTATTTTTCAATTTTCTCCATAAGTCACTTAATGAAATTTTTTAGATATCAATATTATCTTGTTCAATATCTTATTCAGATTTTTCTTATAATAAAAATCATTATAATAAATTGAGAATAATGTGATCATATGTGCATAGGAGACAGGGATATTTAATGAATAGCCATCACACGACAACCAAACCGTACACAACTTGGTAGTGTTTTTAAAAAACATTTTAATTTCGTGTTTGTTTTGTTATTAAATATGTGTGACCTTTGGAAAGTGATGCTCGTTCCTCAATCGTGTGGTGCCCATAACCAGTTTTATAAAAGAAAACGCAGCACAGGTCCACTCCACTTATCTACTGCAATTAATAATAACACAACACTCACCACTCTCCCAGTGATAAGGTAAGGGTTTGTGAGTGTTCGTGTCAGTGTGCCATCGTGTTGTGTCTGATTCGTTGCTGCATGGGGCCACAACTTTTTCTAATCGCATAATCGTTAGTCACGTGACCCTTTGCCATCGCCCATCCATGTGATGAGCCACGTCCAAATGCACTTGATGAATAAGGACCGCGTATAACAGATTTTTCAAATCAAACAAAATTAATGCGAAATGTAAGTAAACAAAAACCCAACCATCGGATTTGGATCTCTTTATATAAAAAGTGATCATATGATCATATTATTGTATTACAATCATTTATTTAAAAATTATACATTTTTTTCTTTCTTATCTCATTATTAATGAATGAAATTGAGTGGTTGAGACCAAATAACATGATCATATGACCACTTTTTCATATGAGATGATCCAAATCCCCCAACCATCTAACCCCAAAAAAAAAACCCAACCATCTACATTTATTTCTTGAGTAAGGTTTTTATCTTAGTCATAACAAAAAAATACAATTTCTATTTTCGTCCTTTATAAAATATATTCATATTAATTTTTTTTAGGGATTAAATTAGGTCTAAAATTTCAGTTCTTTAAAAATGGTCCCTTCAAAATTCAATTTAATCCATAAAAAAAAGACTAATATAAGTATTTTCTTATAAGGGACAAAAGTGATAATAGTATTTTTTGTTAGAACCCATAAAAAACTTTACTCTTATTTCTTTGATAGAAATATCACGGTTTAAATAATAATTATTTAAATTGTTAGATTAGGAAGTTTAAATTTGAAAGTTTGTTTGTAACGGTATTTGTTTTAAGTGTGTAACAATATTTGTTTTAAGTGTGTAATAGTATTTGTTTTTTGGTGAAAGGTAATAGTATTTGTTTTAAGTCACTGTTAGAGGTTTTTTAGGACTAGTGATTATTCTGTTATGAATTGTGTATTTATACACCTCAATTGAAGAGGTAAATTATGAATGAAAGAGAAGTATTCCAGTATTAAGAATTTCACATAAATAACCATAGGGTTCAATTTATATAAGATAAGAATAAAAATTCCTACATATATAATCGCTATTGATTTATTTATATTTACTGATTCACGTGAATTCATGTAAATATTTATAAAGTTAAATTTAAATAATTTTAATTATAAATTGATTTCGAAAGAAAAGTTTTTATATTTTAACTTTTTTATAATCAAGTTTAATGTAAAATTCTCGTCGATTCAACATAAAATTCTATTTTACTTCTAATTTAATGTGTCTTCAAAATTAAAATCATATTTGATTAAAAAGATAAAATTCAAAAATAACTACTTTTTAAATTTTTAAAGTGAACAAATAATTTAAAAAAGAATAAATTCTTTACTATTATTATAGAAAGAAGTATATATACTTTTTAATGACGCAAGTTACGCTGAGGGATATGTATTGGATTGTTAAATAGTTGTTTTGGTTAGGAAAAAATTATATAAACCGAAACTAATCATCAACCAAATCGAATTGTATAATAAATAATTACATTTTTGTTAAATTAATATAAGCATCAAACTATTTGCTTAAACAGTTTGAGAATAAAATTATTTCTTCGATTCGGTTTGGCATGAAAAACCAAACCTAACTGTGTGCATCCCTTGAGATGTAAGCAAATCTAAACCCCAAAAGAAAACACACAAATAAGAGTTAAAGTATCAAAATTTAAGTTTATAAAAAAAAAAAAAAAACAAAGTATCAAAATTTATAACTGTTAATCTAAACCCAAACCAAATATAGACTAAATACCAAAAAGCCCATCTATAGACATTGGCCTCGTAGGATTATAGACACAGAGAACATATAAGTTCCAACAAAAAAACCAAAGAGTTACAAAGAATTAGGGGAAGATCAGTTGGCCTTATTATCTTTGAATGTTGATCCGGAGGAGGTGAGAGCTGCCTTCTTTCAAATGGCTCCTTTAAAAGCCCTTGGTCTGAATGGATTCTCTGCCTTTTTTTTTACCAAAAAAATTGGGAGTTTCTTAAGGCTCAAATTTTTGAAAGCATGCAGAATTATATTCTTCAGCTGGATCTAATCAAGGAAATTAATCACACTCTTCTATCTCTTATTCCCAAAATTGATAGACCTTGTCTGATGAAGTAATTCAGGCCCATAGCCCTTTGTAACTCTATTTACAAGGTCCTCAACAAAATTCTTGCTAATAAGATTAAACCTCTCTTAGGAAGCCTTATATCCCCTAACCAGGTTAGCTTTGTGCCTGAAAGGCATATCCAAGACAATATCATCATTGCACAAGAGCTGGTTCATGCTATCCATAGAATGAAGGGTAGAAAAAGTTTCTTCTTCATTAAGATTGATTTAGAGAAGGCTTATGATATGCTGAATTGGAGCTTCATCAGGTCTGTTTTGGAGGAAGTGAAGATTCCAGGGAATTTAATTGAAGTTATAATGGGTTGTGTGACCAGCCCTTAGATGGAGGAGCTGTGGAATGGAGCTAGGACTCCTGGATTTCATACTCAGCGTGGAATTAGACAAGGGGACTCATTATCCTCTTATCTATTTGTCCTGTGTATGGAGAAATTAACTCACCTAATTATGGATGAGGTGGAGTCCAGGAATTGGGCCCCAATAAGGGTTGGAAAGTCAGGACCACTTATTTCACACTTAATGTTTGCAGATGATGTTGTTCTTTTTGCAGAGGCATCTCTATCTCAGTTGGAATCTATCACCCACTGTTTGAAGAAATTCTCAAAGATGTATGTGCAATGTGTGAGTGTGGAGAAGTCTTGCATATATTTCTCTAAGAATATTTCTCTGGAAACAATGAACTCCATCACTAAGGCTAATGGATTTAGAAAAGTCAGCAACCTGGGATGCTACTTGGGTTCTTTAATGAGGCATGGAAGAATTAAAAGAGATCATTATGCTGATGTTATCTCTAGAGTGCAAGGAAGGCTTCAGGGGTGGAAATCAAAATGCCTTTATGTGGCTGGTAGGATCACTCTAGCTAAGAGCATTATCTCGGCTATACCCTCTTATCATATGCAAAACAACATGCTGCTGGTTCATGTCTGCCAGGAGATTGAGAGATTGTAGAGAAACTTCATATGGGGGGACTCAGATACTAAAAGAAGAGCTCATTATGTTTCTTGGGATCAAATGTGTTTGCCTAGGGATTGTGGTGGTCTAGGCATTATTAACCTGAGAAGACAAAATGAGGCCTTTATGCAGAAGTTAGCCTGGAAGAGCATGCATGAGCATAACAACCTTTGGGTCTAGGTTATTCTTGGGAAGTATGGCAGGAATCTTAATCCCAAGCGTGGTTTAATATCAAAAGTTTCTGATTCTTTGCTGTGGAAAAATATTTACCTAGCAAGAGATAAATTAGTCCAACATCTTGAGTGGGTGGTTGGTAGTGGAGAAGAAATTTGTTTTTGGACTGACTTGTGGGGAGAATGGAAGAGCAGTCTCTATGACCAGGCTGTTTGCAAACCTCCTGCTTCCTATCGTCCCCTTAAAGTTTGTGATTTTGTTGATACTGTTACAGGGGATTGGAATTGGAGATGCCTTTGCAACTGGCTTGATGATAATACCATCACTAGACTTAAAAACATTAGTCCTCTAGCAAAGGATAAACCTGCAGATAGCTTGTAGTGGAAATGGAGTATCCCAAGCAAATCCTTTGTGAGGAATGCGTATTGCCATCTTACTGAAGTAATTGCTGGAAAGGATAGAGTATGGGCTGCTATTTGGAAATGGAGGGGACCATACAGGATTGGAGTATTCATATGGCTTCCCTGCCTGAATAAACTTCTTGTTAGAATGATGACAGGACAGTGGAATGGGGGGGATTTAGCTTGTCCTACTTGCTATGCTGATAATGAAACAATTTTGCATACATTGAGAGACTGCAGGGTGGCTAGGAAAATCTGGGAGATGGTTCTCAGGTAACATACCAATTGACTTCCTAAATGTTGAAGGTAAAGAGTGATTTAAGCTCAACCTGTTTCAGTCCTATTCTAGTAAGCTATGGCACTCTTGGAAAAAGATTTTCTTTGTGACCTGTTGGTTTCTATGGCAGTGGAGAAATTCTACTGTACATGAGGAGTTATTTGTAATGCCTCAAGATCCTATCCATGCAATCCTGATTTATTTAGCTGATATGAAAAGATGTAGCATCTCTGGGCCCCTTTGTTCAGATACAGGAAGATACCAAAATTCTGGTAATGGTGGGATTATGATGATCAATATCAAGCCAGAATTTATGTTGATGGTGCTTACAGCTTGACTTCTGGTGTGGGAGCTTGTGGAGGATTCATCTGTTCATCAAGCGGAGAATGGATAGGTGGTTTTTCTTCTAATATAGGTAGTTGTAGAGTGGTGGAAGCTGAATTATGGGCTTATACCATGGTCTCAAGATGGCAGGTGACCTGAATTTCAACAAGGTTTGGATTTATTGTGATAGCAAGGAGGCTTTACTCTGTCTCGAGGAGGATGTTGAGAATTGTGGGTTTTCCTCCTTAATTTGCAGGATCAGAAAAGTGGCCCAGGAGATGGACCAACTTCAGCTGGATTTTATCCCAAGAGAATTTAATGTTTGTGTTGACTTCTTAGCTAAAGTAGGCTTTAGACTTAAGGGTGAAGAGTTAATGTTTTATTCCTCTCCCCATGTGAATATTTTACCTTCTTGGTTAGAGTGCATCTCCAAATTGTTAATGTAGCATATGTGCTTAAAAATGGATAATCTGTCTCTTTAGTTTATGGACTTTGCCCTCCCCTTTTATAAAAAAAAAACCCAAGAGTTATATACATTGCCGGTGTTTAAAAATCCGGCCTGACCAAATCCATCAATTATAAAAAAAAAAAAAAAAAACAAGAGTTACAAGAATCAAAGCATCCATATCCAAAATTGTAAAATATAAATTTAAAGCAAATATAGACTTGAAAATCCAAAAGCATAGGCATTGACCCTATGGGACTGCCAACAAAAGTTCTAATCCAAACCCAACAATATAAACCCAAATTTAAAAACTTTAAAGTATGTATACCCACAATGAAAAATAAACCCAAGTTAAAATTCTAAAGTCCCAACCTAAATGAATAATGAACATAACAAAATAAAAAATTCGATACTAATACAATAATAATTAAAAAAAAAAACTAACCTAAAATCGATGCTAATACAATAATAATTAAAAAAAAAAGTTAAAAAAACAAACCTTCACAAGAATCAAAAGAAATCATAGAAGGAAACTCGTGAAAGCAAACTTAAGAAGAAACCTTGCTACAAGAGAAAATATTGGTGGCTGATGATGGGAGCGTCAATGGATGCAGGATATGGCTAGGGTTTTTGTTCTCTTTCATGAGGGGGTTGCCTTGCTCTCTTTAAACATGAGAAGAACCAGTCTAAAAACATTTTCTTAATTAAAAAGCAATATTTTGAAGAAAAAAAATCATTAGCCAGGAATCTTTCTCAAAAAAGCAACATTTTAGCATTTTTAAGCCAAATTTTTTATTTTCTTTTCAAAAATTATATTCAGTCATATACATGAAATGAAAAACACTTTTATTTAAAAAAATTACTTAAAAAAAAAAAACCAAACATGCCTAAAGAGCCCATGTTCATTGTTGGGCTTAGATATAGAATTGGCCCACATGTGTACTATGAAGTATGAACCCCCAATCGAAAATGAATCATATGAAATGACGGACCAAAAATTGAAAACACAAAAAATAATAAAGATGATCAGATGGTAAGCTTATATTTACAATTTTTTTTACAACCTCTTATAACCATATTTTAATACAGTTGATTTCCACCAATCAACGGTTATCATTTATTGTGAATTAATAATTAATTAATAAATTTAATTTACAAAAATCTTAACCGTTGATTGGCAGAAATAAGATATAGTTATAAGAAGTTGTAAAAAAAAAGTTGTTAGTATAACCTATCTCATCATATAATAAGCATGCTAGTTAAAAACTTCTTTTAAAACTGTTCTTTTTATGTTTTTATGATTTTTTTTTCTCATCAAAATATTTTTATCAACATTACAAGCACTTTTACTTTTTTTTTTATGATTTTTTATAAATAAAAAAATTACAATTTTATATTTTATGATTTTTTATCTCCCATCTAATTTTAGATAAAAACTCAATTTTAACAGGACAAGGAAGCCGTGAAATAAGAGTTACACAAAAATATAGTAAACAAGGAAAACAACATATGTTTTTTGCTAGATTTATCTACTAGATATGTTTAATTTATTATGCGAAGATTCGAGGATGTAGGATTCCAACAAGGACATGGAAGACATAATTCTAAATCACTTGAATAACGATAAGTTTCAACTCAGGTACTTAAAAAAAAAAACTAACAATCAAATTCCAACCCATACGCCATGTTGCCTTGGCTTGTTAAAATGGAAAAGGACGACCATAATTCTAGCTCATCTCCTCTCCCTCACAGCACCTACAAGAATTGTAGAAGTGAAAAAGAACACGATGAAGTTACAAGTCTCATAACTAGGATGAGACAATCTCAACCTATCATCATCCCATTTTCCATGTCATAGCAAAGTTTTTACCCACAGGGATGTTCAAACCCTTCAAAGCTACCATCACTGTCTTCTTTTCTCCAATTAAATGACCTTCCAAGTGTTCATGTTCTGATGTACTAACTTTCACATTTGAAACACCCATTAGTGGTTTTCCATCTATCTCAAGTGCAGAGAGTGCTCCACTTCCATCTAATCCCACCGCAGATATAGATTCAATAACCAAACCTTCATCTAATGCAAACTTTCCTTCTTGGACTTGTGACCAAATTTTCACAGCTCCTTGTTTGACATTTGCATAAAAATCAACATAGGTTGAATAGCCATTTCCAAGGTTCATCTCTGGCAGTTCATCATCATCAAGGAAAAGGTTACCTTTAGCTTCTCCTTCGGTTGCCCCTGCTGGGAAGGTAACAATGAGGCTGAAGGGTGTCATTCTAGCATCCTTAGATATCATTCCACCTTGCTGCATTGGAAGAATGGCATTTTGATATAAATGCACATTGACCACATGCAGAGGGGCGTCAAGGGTAACATAGATTCCATTCTTTGATGTAATGGTTTGTGTCAAATCAAGCAAACTGTACCAAGAACCAGGAGGAAAGAGTGCTTTCACTTGTGTTTTTCCCTGCTCAAGCACTGGAGAAATCATAAGACTGCTTCCTAGCAAGAACTGGGTGCTAAGGCCATAACATTCAGTGTAAGTTGGAAATGAGAAGAAAAGAGGTCTGGCAATTGGGGCTCCACTAACATGAGCCTCATAGTTTAGGGTGTAAAGATGTGGGAGTAGCTTATACCTTAAACCCAAAGCATTTCTAGCAGACTCAGCTACTGATTGCCATTGGTATAGCTCCTGTCTAGGAGAGTAGTAGTTTGCATGATCCCTTGAGAAAGGGTAGAAAGCCCCTACTTCAATCCATCTATTGCATAGTTCTTCAGTGGGTTGTGGATAGAATCCACATATATCTGAACCTACCATTGGCACCCCAAATATACCAAAATTGAGCATTGTGGATATTGAGTACCTCAAGTTCTCCCATGTGCCCTGATTGTCACCAGTCCAATGCGCGGCATATTTGCCTGAACCAACATAAGTGGAGCGGGACAAAATAAAAGGCCTCTTGCCTTGAAGCCCTTGAAGGGCCTTGTGAGTTGCAATGGATTGAGAGAAACCATAAAGACTGTGAGCATCATACTCCAAAATGCCATTATAGTGGACTGCACTAGTGGCTATAGTTTTGTAACCAATAGGAGCTTGTATTCCTGAGGCATTTATCTTGTAGGGGGGATCGTCCCATCGTGTTTTGGTAATGTTCTTGCAATCCAAGCAACATATCCATCCAGGTCCTGTTCCACTTGGGCACTGCTTTCCCTTGGGAATTTTGCACTTTCCAGAACAGAAATTGGAAGCTTCGTTCATGTCAATCCATAGGCCATCAACAGGAACGAGTTCATGGAAGCGGCGGACCTCATCACCCCACCAAGAAACTGTCTTTGGATTGAGAAAATCAGGAAAGTTTACTGCCCCTGGCCAAACTTGAGCTAAGTAAGGTTCACCTTCATACTTGATAAAAACATCATTAGCTATACCCCTTTGATACACACCATAACTGGCATTAACGCCAATTCCTGGGTCAATAATGACAATATATTTCATGCCAATGCTGTGTATCTTGTCCAAGAAGTTCAAAAGCTTAGGACGAGGGTAGTTGATTGGATTGAGTGTGAAGTCTTTGTGCCCATCCATGTGATCATCATCATTCCAGATCACATCAAGTGGGATTTGAGCCTTCTTGTAATTCTCCACAACATCTTCTACCACTGATAGATTGTGATATCCCCATCTGCATTGGTGGAATCCTATAATATCAAATGAGCATGAAGATCAGTTAAAAGGCTTTTAGAAAAAAAAATCAGGTATTATTTTCAACTTCTTCTGTAAGCATAAGGATCTGATGCTGCTCACCCTTTTCACTTAATTGACAAGTGAAGTAGCAACATGTAAATGAAGCAAGTATAAGTTATAGCAAGAAGACATGATTAGTTCATCGGTAATAATCCAAACTGAACTGTATACTCCCCTCAACCCAAGGATAACCTTATTTCAGACAACATAACAATATTGAACAGATTAGGTAGCAATGGTCATCTTGGATTAGTACAACTTCTGGCCCTACAGAGCTATAAGCATTATACTTACTGAAAACTAATTCATGAATTTTTCACAATTTTTACCCTCAAACACAACTGGCCCCTTTTGTAGTAAAGGAAGCTTTTCCTTAAAATGACATGAAAATCATCCCCAAGGTTGTTGCTGTTATTAACCACATAATCCTATACAAGAATGAATATATGACCTCTCTCATTAGGAAAACGGACGGTGATAGACAACGTGTATGCAATGATAGTCCTTGACAAGGACCCACGGATTCCTTTATACAAGCATGTGACAAAGGTCAAATTCATTGACTCAAGAGTGTAGCAGAAAAGATGACTTTATTTTATATGGTAAAGTTAAGTTTCCAACTTTTATGAGTGACCTTATCTTTCCATGTGGACCTAAAAGGTATTAAAATACTGAACAACTAACACTAGATCTAAAAAGGCCTTGCCAGGATCCAAATCGTACAAACAGTGACATGATTTAAAATAACTTCGCAGACCTAACTTCATAAAACAATCAGAACATCCCCCATCGTACAATATACAGATAAGCTAAAGTAAAAAAATAAATAAATGCATGATGCAACACACCAAGAAAATACTCTCATCATGTATCAAGAAAGTCAATGAATTCACATAACCACAGATTTGAAAACATTAATTTACTTCAATTTAACTAAGGCAAGGATATTTTATCAATTAAGTAGTCGCATCTGGTAAGCCCCAGTTTTCACAATTGATAATTCTTCATTCTATATCATTTAACACAAAAAGGGAATGACACCCAAATCAGTATCACTAAGATTATGCATAAAAAGTAGATTAAGCAATAATAAAATAGGAGAGTGATAGTGAATCATACCAAAAGCCCAGTAAGGCATTGGAGCAGGTCTTCCAATTAAGGAAGTATACTGATCAACAACATTCAAAGGCGTAGGCCCAGAAAAGAAGTAAAAATCAAATACACCTCCAATAACCTTGTATGTTAGAGAGGTTCCTTTGTAGAAAACATCCATTCCATTGCTATTAAGCAGCAGAACAGCATGTGCAGAAGCTATGCCACCAGCATTTCTGAGATCCATGTACACAGGGTGTGATCCGTATAGATCAGCATTGAGATTAATCGCTGATATATCAGTAGTATACAAAGTGTAAGGGTCACTAGGATACAACTTGATCCCATGTGGCTGTGTGTTCTCTCCCAAACCATACAAAGAGGCATCTTTAGGCAATTTGGTAGAAATCTCAAGGTACTGGTCCTTGAAAACCAGTGAACTAAAATGGTCTGAATCTTCAGAGCTAGAGTTGAAAAGGGTCTCACCATTTGACTTCCTTTTCACTGCAAAGCTAAAAGGGTCTGAAATGTAGCTGAACAGCAACTCAGAACCAGAGTACTCAGAGACTGATATAGGGTTCTTCCTGAACCTTCCAATGGTTTGAGTCAAAGCTGGTGGTTGCTCCCTTGGTAAAAGGTTGTAGGGAACCTCCCATCTTTGCTTCTTGGCATCTGTTATGTGTACCCTCAAACGGTTCTCTGTCTCATGTCTTCAAAATCAACAACAATGTACAAGGTTTTTTTTACAAAAAAAATCAGTTTTTTTCATTGAAACACACAAAAAAGAAGAACAAATATGAGACTTTTCAAAAAGGGAAAATGAATGTGCATAGTGATGGAAGGTTGGACTTACTTGGCATAGAAGCGTAGAAGGGGAATATCAGGACCATAGATTTTGGTTTTCTGCTTAACCTGAAGGAGCCCCACAAGGCCACCATCAGGGGTCTCTTCAATGGAGATAAGTCGATAGCCTTGGCCAATTTTGGTAACATTTGCTGAAGAAGAACTCACCCCAGTTGCATATAGAACCAGAGTTAGAAGAAGCGAAGAAAGACATAGAGAAGCTAAATGGTTAGGATGAACCATAGCTCACTATACAGTAATGCACTGGGGACTGATACTGTGAAGGTAGCTATGGTGTATAAATAACCAAATTGTTTTATGAATTTAACATTTTATTAATAATCTTCTTCTAAATGTTAGGTTGCTACAGCCCACAACTCACATAATAGGTCTGATTTTTTTCTTGGACCCTACACCTTATAGAAAATTTATAACACCAAGTTATGTTATCCATTTTATGAATGTAAATTATTATTGAATAAGATATAAGATATTTATAAGTGAATTAACAACTCATATACTTAAGAATCCTTAAGTATAATTATAGTAATTATTACAGCCGATAAAATGAGTTCGGATCGGCGGGCCAACCCGCCCAACCCGCCAAATGGAATGGGGCGGGGCGAGCTGAATTTTTCAACCCATCTCAAAAGCGGGGCAGGCTCATTTTTTGGTAGGTTGATGGCGGGCATAGGCAGGTCGAGGCAGGTCAGTGTAAAATAGGCTCGGGCTGGCGGGCCAACCCGCCCAACCCGTCAAATGGGGCGGGACGGGCTGAGTTTTTCAGCCCACTTTTAAAAGCGGAGCGGGGCGGGGCGGGCTGACTCATCTTTTGGTGGAGTGGGGCGCGCTGCTTACTTTGCCACCTCTAGTAATTATACTTGCTTTCTCTAATCTCATAAGATGTTTAGTCTTATATTAAGATTTTTTATAATTTAGAGAAGGGAAAATGATTTGTCATGTTACATGACATCAAATCATTTTTGCTACACACGCAATCTAAGCTGGATCTCACTTTTAATTTTTTCTCACTTTACTATTTAATGGACCCCACATATATCATAAGTGTGTAGGAAAATAATCTCTTGTCATGTAACATTACAAAAACAAAATCCTTTAAAGAAAGAGGATGGATATTTTTACTATCAAATTCTTCTACTACCAACTTATTATCTATCTAATCATCATTGAATCAAAGAGAAAATGTTAAAAAGTTTTTGAAAAAAGAGAAAATGTTGATCCAATAATGATTAGATAGGTAGTAAGTTGGTAATAGAAGAATTTGGTAAGAATGTTGTCCTCTCTATGTTTTGTCTAAATTATATAATTTTAGGATTAAAAAAAAAAAAAACTACACTAAACTAAACGGAATGTACAAGAGGCGGTGGGAATTAACGTATGCATGTGGTAGTGTGGGGATCACGGCAATTTCTAATGGTGAATGGGCCAAAGGGTCACTGATGAGTACGATTTGTTTTTTCTTTTCTTTTCTTTCTGTAGGTGGACCCATTTATGCGTTTGAGGACCCGATTTTTCTCGTGGTTGCTTTCAGGAATTCAGAGTATCTTATGCAAATCCGATGTAGGGATGCAGAGGATCACTTGCAATGTGATGTAATTAACGGAATTTTTTAATGTGTTCCAGTACCATCATGTCCTTCAATTCAAAATTTGACACCTGTATTAATTTTTTTTTTTCTCTCTCCTCTCTCCTCAACTTTTTCTCTTTTTCTCTCACCTTAGTCCCACCTAATTCTTTAAACTCCCGGTGCAGAGTAACTTCAGTCGTAATTAACTTAATACAGATGCTGTTTTCTTTTCAGTGTTTGGGGGAATACAAAAGGAACCGTGATTCTCGGCATGATCCAATCGCTGGCTCAAATCCACGTAGATTTTTTAGTGAGCCTAACCTGAGCTCTGTTTCTTTTTTCTTTTTTTAATATGTTAAAGACGTTTTTCCACAATTTCATGCTAATGTTTCTTTTAGTATTTTTTAGCAATGTCATTACAATTTTTACATGAAAGTTATTACAAATGTCCCATAACCAATCATGATAATAAAAAAGACTAAGTAAAGTTTTAAAAGCAAATAATTAACGGACAAAATGTTTAAAAAAAAATGTGGTGAGTCATTTTTGAGAACACAACCTATGTTGCACCGACACCGACACGGGACATGGGATACGACACGATACTCCTACACATTAATTCTAAAATATGTTAAATTTTAACACGTTTTGATATTATATAATATTTTAAATTTATGTTATGTATATTATATTTAAGATTCAATAATTTAATAAAAAAATAAAGTTAAACTTATAATACCCTATAATTTTGCAAAGAAACATCAGATATCATAAGTATTTATATTTAACTCAATAAAATCGTAATCGTAATCCAACGAATATAATAGGTGAAACTCAAAATGCAACCCAACATAACCTTTAAATCTTTTTTGAGTCTTTGTAACGAGTATTAGAGTGTCAGAAAATGTCGGTGAGTGTCGGACACGACGTGTCAGAATTTTTGAAGTGTCGGTGCTTCGTAGAACACACCTATATCATCTTTATTTATTGTTTGCTGTCTTTACTCGGTGTACTAAGTTTTCAAATTTGTTTTAAGCAAAGTCCTAGGTGTCGTCGTGTGTTGGGCATGAAGATCGATCTTGTGAATATCGTGATTGCCGTGCACTTCATTTTAGATGACAGTCTATCTAACCGTAGCACGTGCATAATGGACGCTGTGATCCTCAAATACATTGATATTTTAGGTTATATAAACCCAAGTGATCCTCAAATATGGGATTAAGTTGTTTCCCGTATGTATAAGATGCAACCGTGTGCTTTTACAAATTATTCTGTTATTAAAGAACAAAATAATTATATTGAATAGGATTTGTATATAAGGATATGTTAAGAATGAATAATGCCTAATTATATAATATTTGATAAAAAATTTAATACTACGCAATATTTGATGTGATATTGTATAAAATATAATATTGTTTTGGATCTCGCCAATTTAATGGGCTGCCACTAAAATGGGATTGAAGTGTCAATTCCCTCTTCAGCAAAGCCCATATCTCACGTACTTATTTCACCGGGTTCAATAGGTCAAACAGTTACGATTCATTCTTTCACACATTCTTTCACCCAAAATACCCCCAGAGTCATTGTGCCCTTCGACATTATCCTCTTACTCTCAGCCTTGGCCTCACTCTTTCTTTCTTTTTTTTTTCTTTTTGCTAAACACGCCTCACTCTCTTTATATAGAGCTTTTGTTTATACCACTGTCTCCTTGAGCATTATTATATCCATATACTTATCAAAATAAATCTAATCACACCCCAAACAGTTCAAATATTATATAATATTATATTATATTGTATTTGGTTATGCGTTACATATTACTGTATAAGATAACATCTAACATCTTTTGTATATTACATTCACTTAAAAATATAACATATTGATTTGAACTTGTTATGTTGTATTAGTATTTGGAAAAATAAAAGTTCCTAATGCCCAAAAAGAACTCATGATTACTATGCATAGTCAAATTAAGAAATATAATTAATTATAACTGCACATAGAGATTAACGAAATTCTAATAGAAATATGGTTGCAATGGTCAATGATAAATTCAAGGGATTCGGCAAGAGCTTCGAATTCTCACAACGATCTAAATATATATTTGTATATGTATGAAAAAAAAAAATACTAACGATGCATTACTATATATAATTAAGTATTGAAATTTCATACAATTTTTTGTTTTTATATATAGTTGATTAACTTTTTTAAAAAAATCAACACAAAATTTGACCCTAATTCAATTAATAAATTTTATAATATGAAAAAGGGGACGAACTTAACACCGACAAAATTATAATACATTTAATTTTTAAAATTAAATTGTTAAAATATCTTATTTTGTACAACGTAGGTTCCTGTCACCATCATCATTTTAGTGAACTTAATTCACCACCCACGTTACAACTACAAAAATAGAGTGCCTCAAGTGAGATCACGATCACTGCCACCGCCATTGTCAGATTTTGGTGTTTATAAAGGAGTGGAACGAACTGGTTAGGAAAGAAATAACATGGTTAGAAAAATGCATCTTTAGGTATTGTCATTGACTGAGTCAGGAATCGGATTCATGTAATTAATGCCAAGGTATTGCGAAATCAATACGGTATAATGGACACATATTCACATGAGCTTATGCATCAAATCTAATTAAAGTTTATCTCAACCCCAAGAAATTCATCATTTTAATGTGTAAGAGGAAATTACTTGAAATTTTACATAATACAATATTTGTTTCAAACAACTAACAGAACCATGATGCATTATATTTAATATAATATACTAAATGATCCCTAAAGTCTCTAACTTTTATAAACTTTTACATAACGTTTTTTTTCTTTTGATACACTACATAACGTTATTAAATTAAACAGTATCAGTCTCATTTTATATTTAATTAATTTAATTGTTTAAATATGTTAATCAAATCAAATAATGTCTTTCACCAAAAAAAATAAAAATCAAATAATGTCGTATAAATAATACATATAATGATATAAAGTATAAAACATCAATTAAAATGATCGCTTAAACCAAATTTTAATGGATCCAAATAACCTGTATTTTCTAACCAAAAAAAAAAAAAAAAACTGAATTTTATTACGATACTTAATTATAACAAGTTCATTTTATTAGTAAGAGGCAAAAGAATAGTTCACTCTATGCTCACTGCATGGCTGCGTAATAACAAGTTCAATTTTAATTAAACCGTTAGTATAAAATTTTATAAAATCATTTAATGATATATTATTAGATTATTTAATAAATTTAATATTTTATAAATTATTAATTTTATCATATAATATAATAGTATATTATAAGAGGATAATATAATTAATTTGTATTGGTATAAATGTTATACTTAATTTTAATTATTTATTTAATTTTAATTATTTATACCGCTTGTATATCCTAATTTATTTATTATGTGAATGGTTAAATACAAATAGAATTAACGATTAAAATTAAGTTTGAAAATTTATAATTCTTACGTGATCTAAGTTAACCTTCTATGTAACTATTTAATGGTTTGTGTTAGAGTCACGTTAACTTTTTAGTCCTGTCCGACAACACTTCTTGAAGGGGTAGAGGATGTTGTCGGTGGTCTCAAATTATTATTAAGAAAATATTTGGGATCAATAAACATAATATTATTTTATCATTAGAAAAAATAAAATATTCATTTTGTTTTTTGATTATTGGTCATTTAATGTTACTATATAAAAACTAAAAAATCCATTAGATAATTTTAATTATAAAAGAACATAATTGTATTTAACTAGATTACTTTTATTAAAATATTAAAAAAAAATATTTTTCTATTGTGTTTTCACTTATTAATAATAATATCAAAATAAAGAAAAATTATTCTATTAGTTTCTAGAATAAACAGTAACAAAAATACATTTTATAAAAATAAGAAATAAAATATAATAAAGAGGATTAAGAAATATTTGTCATTTAGGTGGCTTGGGAAGACGCGGGAATTGCAAACATTAATTAGAAAACAGAAATCCCAAAGCGTGATAGTGTCTGATCTGATATGGCCACGTTGTTGCGTCTGCAGTCTGCAACATATAAGTATTAGTCAACCTTGGAACGCTAATCCAATATTAGATAAGAGGATGGATTACTAATCACTATTAGATTAATATTTTTTCTCTTTTCAAATTTTTTTTAACATTCTTTCTATTTGATCCAATGGTGAAGTGATGGATAGTAAGTTGGTAGTAAAAAAATTTGGTAGTTAAAATATCCTCAGTTATTAAATAAGGAGAATGATATATTTTTTATATTTCTTTTTTACATTTTGGGGCCTATAATATTTTAACTTAATTTATTATTCTGTAACTTTTAATATAAATATTTAATTATTTATGTAATATAAATCACATATTCTTATATTATGAATAAAAAAGTCTAAAGAAAAGAACATATATGAAGTAGAAAGAAAAAATGAATTATTAATTTTTATTAATAATTTTATTATTATTTTATTAATTATTCAACTAATTTAAAATCTAAAAATTAACTGCAAAAGCACTTCGTCGGGCTTTTTACCCCATGTACTTACCAAAAAAAAACTGCAAAAGCACTTATTAAATTAGAATAACGCATAATCGAGCCGGTGATTTCAAACGTCAGTTGTATTATTGCATTTGCATGGTAAAGCATCAAGATGTAAAGAAGAAATAAATTGTGAAAAAATATAACATGATTACATGTAAAGATCATAAATATACAAAATAAATTAATAATTATTACACATAACTTTCATATAATTATGATTTCATATACGATCATATTATTTTATTTTATTTTTATATAAGTAGATTCAAATCCATTTAAAAATATCAAAAACTTCAAAGTTCGGTACTTTTCATAAGAGTGTGTTTGGTACAAGTGAAATTTTTTGGTATTCGGAAGTCACAATTACTGGGAATACAATAGAAATTGAGTTTACTCGGAATGTTATGAAAAAAGAGTTTGGTTTGCCAAAATATTACCGTAAATATTGGATAAAAATTACTGATTTCATGTTTGGTTTAGAACGAAATATGACTTCGAATTGTTATAAAAAATTATATATGACTTGGAATATGAGGTTATTTTACAAAAATAACCCCAAACTATTTTTACTTTTGTAATTGATAGATTGGGTCTAGGTTTTGATGTGTGTTGGGGTATTTTTGTCTCAAAATTTGTTATTGTACTTTCCCTTTATTTAGAATTCTGAATTACCATATTATTTTTGGTTATCTAAATTATGATTTTTTTTTTGTAAATCAAATTACCGGTAAACCTTGGATATCAGGGACTGATTTTGTTACTACTATCGAACACAATAATTAACGTTTACCAAAGGTTTACTCTTTTTGATACCCTTGGATAAGGGTTATCCCAGGATTGCAGAGGGATTTTATCACTATGCGACGCCAGTTGGTAGCATATATTTCCAAATATGTCATAACAATAGTGGGTCCACAAAAATTATCTTTATGCTTATTATATACATGAAAATGTAAGTATAATCTTACATGGATATATCTTCCAACTTTAATAAGAGTATCTCCTTTTCTTTTCTTTTTTCAAAAGAACATGGCCTCACCTCAAATTGTATCTTCCTATGACAAATGTAAAATCCCTATATATATAAAGGGGATAAATTATTTTGTCTACTTTTATTTTGCCTATTTTTGTCTATTCATTTCAATATCGTTCGATTACAATTTTATCTAACGTCGATATTTATGATATAAACTAAACTTTTTTCTCTTCTTTCTCCTCACTTCTTCTCACACCCTTTCTCTCTCCTCCCCTTTCTCTCTTTCCTATGCGACCAAGACCAAAAATTAATACTGTAATCGTAATGGTCTTTCCAAAAATTTAAGAAATTGGATTGTGCAATAATTTATATGTTTGTGCTCCGCCACAAACAATATTAAATATTAGAGATTTACTAGCGGTCAGTGGTGGAAACAAATTGTTTATTAGGGGGCAAAAATTGGGGGGATGAAATAAATTTGGGGTTGCTCTTGGTTTATGATTATGTCCAAAACGGAATCTTAGCAAATCACCTCCATGGCAAAAAGCTTAAACAGAACCTCAATATTTCTCTGCAAATGGTGTTGGCAATGGAGTACCTTCTCTTCTCGATGATAGTTCCAAGAGACACAACTTCATTAAAAAAAAGTCTTCGAAATTTTTTTGGGGGATGGGGGCGTCATCCCCCACACCCCTACAATGGCGGCCTTACTGCCACCCAATGGTGAACCTGCGCTATTGCCTATGTGGGCAAGTGCAGACACTAACTTGCAAAAGTAACTATTTTTTCTATTAAAAAATTGATCTATTTTGCTTATGGAGTTGCCAACTTATAAGCAACCAAATGTGTTTGGTCTCTCAATTACTTGTAAGTTGAATGTTTGAATAATAGACATGTTATACTACATTCTAGATATTAATATCGTTGTGCTTATATTTGTGCCACTGTGCTTATATTAGTTTAGATTTACTAAGTTGCTACTAAGTTGTTACTTTCTCTTGTCTTAATGGTTGGTGTTGTGGTCATGTACCCAAAAGTCATATTTTTAATTATTATATTTAACATTTTGCAAATGCAAGATAAGGTTATTTAACGTATATCCTTTCATGGATCCTGCGCATGGCGAGAGCTTTTTAAAAAAAAATTCGGGGGCAGACATAAATACAATTTTCTGGATCTGCCACTGATGTCACCGAATCCTTTTTTGAAAATTCAATATGTGTTTTTCGTTGGATTTTCTCTTTATATTCTATCTTGGTCGCAGAGGGAGAAAGAAAGGGCGTGGGAGGAAGTGAGGAGAAAGAAAAGGAAAAAAAAGTTTATTTTATATCGCAAATATAAACCGTTTGATGAAATTGTAATTGAACGATATTGAAAGGGGTAGGCAAAATAAGAGTAGGCAGAATAACTCATCCCTATTTAAAGCGTGGAGGTAAAGAAGTCTTACTCTTTGTATAAATCATTGATTTTTGTTTATATAATCATTTTAATTTATTTAAAATTAATAATTAATTAATTTGTATAAAATGATAAATCATGACTCTTAGATGAACAAAAATCAATGGCAAATGTGAGAAATAAAATTTTATAATCTTACACTATAGTCAAATTAATAAAACATAATTAAAAACTAATGTAAAATAAATAAGGTTCATGGTAAAACTTGTTTAATGGTGAATATGAGTGATGCAGATTTGATTGCTTCCTTCTCCTCTACAACGCTTCAATGTTCCTCTTCCGCTGTTGCCTTCGTCTTCATCTCTGAGTTCTCATTTTCTTCGCGTCTTCAAAATTGATCCTAAGCATGGATCGCATTTGTATTTAAAGAATTAAAATGAGCTTTAATTTCTGGACCAGCTCACAAGCGAGCTGCTCAGCGAGACAATTTCTTCTTTTTGCTCATTTGCTCACTTCAGTAGAGCGAGCGTGACCGAATACTTCATAATTAATTATTTTCTAATTTTCCTTGACATTCAGCCAATGGCAACTGCCTCTCATCCTTATCAGGTTAGTAATTTGTTATTCCTAATATGAAACAACCCGAAACAACAAAAAGGATTAGGATCTTATCTATTTGTTGGCAATTTACTATCTTTTAATATTTTATAAATTAACACTATATTTTTAATTATCTTAATTATTATTTCAACTATATTTAACAATAAAAGTATAATGTCTTGGACACTTATCAGTCCGTAACATAGACCCAAAGTTACAACCATTGAAGAAACAATAGATTTATTGTGAGAGATATGACATCACTTACCAACTTAAATTTTTTGATTGAAAAGATTACATTACATGGTATCAAAGCTTGAGACCAAGTGGTTAAGAATTCGACCTCATTTTCTAATGTAATAATAAAATAAGTTAAAATTACCACGAGGTAAATAAAAAATGAGCATGCATATTATCCACACATTAAGTTTAGAGTTTTCTTGTGAGGAGATGTGTTATAGATATGACATCACTTACCAAATTAAACATTTGGTTGAATTGGTGCTTTTCATTTATTTGTCCTAGGGCTTTGATGAGTTGTTGGGATCTTTAAAAGTGCATAAGCAATTACACACACAAATAAAATGTTCCTACAAGAGGAAAGTCTATTGCGCTCAGAACAGTTCAGAAAAACTCAGGGGAAAACCTTTTCAGCACACAAGGTAATCAGAACAATAAAGGTCAATTCATCTACTATGAGAAAAATGAAGCCAGGGCACATCAAAACATAACGCCCACAGTTGAAAAATATATAAGAAATCAAGTAGAAAGAAAGGATTAATGGTTACTTGGGACGATCTAGATGAACAATCTACTAGTGATGAGGAAGAATAAGAAGTAGCCTTCATATGTCTTATGGCATGTGAGCATGACAATGATAAGGTAATTAATTCTAAACTTACGCAATTGTCAAATAATGAGCTGAAAAAAGTTTTTGACAATTTTCTTTCTAATTCAGACATCCTAGCTCAGGAATATATTATTTTTAAAAGTGATTTTTTTTTTTTGAAATTAGTAAAGAAATTTAGATTTTGAAAGTTAAGAAGAGTGTACTAAACCAAGAGAATAAGAGTCTACTCAAGTTGAATGTTGACTTGTTAGCTTCAGTAAAGCTTTTGAGTCAATGGACCTTAGTTAACCTGATTTTGAAATAGAAATGTTAAAAAAGAAAGCCGAGCAACTAACATTTTACTTAGCCAAATTTGTCGATGGCACTAGGAATACTGATAGAGTTCTTTGAAGTCAAAGATAAACGTTTTAAAAAGCTAGAATAATATTACTTATTCACAAAAACTCGAAAGACGGGAATGGTATAAATGTTTTTTGTCCCTGCTAAAAGGTTTGAAATGATTTGTTTCTTTTGAAACAAAGTTAGACATTAGTCATCCTACTATTGCTACATAAAAAAATCACTCAATGGTATCAAGAAAGATAACTCGGAAGAAGGAAAAAAAGATTTGGTGTAATCTCACTTTATTGGAGAATTAAGTATACTAACTACAATTTTTTACATAAGCCACAAAGATACAAGAAGGTTTGCCTCAGTAGGTTGTGGCCTTCTTTGTTATAGCTCTAGTCCGTAAAGATCCTCTTTCTCTTGTTTGCAACTTGTGTGATACAAAGATCATAGTAGATGTTGGCACCCTTTTCGCTGACCATTGTCAAGGTCAAGGGAAAATAATTTTTGTGAAGGCATTATGATTTTATATCTAACACGCCTCTCATCTAAGAGTTCTTTGAACTTTGAAGAATGGATTATATACACACTCATTTTATCTTGTCATGAAATTGAATTTTAGTAGAAAAATAAATGGCGATAAGTAGGGGTGTTCAAAATGTTCAAAAGAACTAAACTGATTCATAACCAAACCGCTCTACAATAAAAAAACAAATATTTTCTACTTTAGCTGCTTAACTTTTTTGTTAGTTTAGTGTTTGGAAGTTTGAGTCAATTGACTAATATAATAGGCATGATAAAAGATGATACTTATTTGTTCTTTAATCACAGAGCAGTTGGTTATGGATAACCAATTATTTTTATGATTTGGTAAATAACCAGTTTATAAAAATAAAATACAGTTTCATATGAAACCAATTTTTAAAAATAGCCAATTTTTTAAATATGGAACAGTTTGATTATGGATTGGCTTGGTTCTTTTGGATATTTTGAACAACCCTACCCACACCTTCCTCCATCGGTTCAAATGAAACTCTTAGTAACATAAATCTTGAGAGAACGAAGAGCAACTTTTTATTATAATTTTAAAATAATTCAACTGTTCTTCTACCAATCACTCTCAAAACAACGTGAAATAATTTCTATAAGAATCATTTCGTCCGGAGAGTCCCAAAATAATGAAAATTCTTGCAAAAAA
Source organism: Gastrolobium villosum (assembly GCA_032173675.1). Lineage (NCBI taxonomy): Eukaryota > Viridiplantae > Streptophyta > Magnoliopsida > Fabales > Fabaceae > Gastrolobium > Gastrolobium villosum. The sequence goes on along the minus strand of JAVKPL010005390.1, from coordinate 81,552 downwards.
TAGTTGGTCAACTACCTATAACCGGGAGAAACAAACGACTACTTATAAAAATAGCACAATCCATCAAAAACTGATTTTGAATTTGTTAAAAAATCAGTTTTGAACTTGATAACCGGTTTATGGTTTATAACCAGTTTTGATTTAAAACTGGTTTTGAATTAAATTCAGACTTAAATCAAAATCGGTTATAAAACCACAAACCGGTTTCAAACCGATTTTGAAAAATAAAAACCGGTTTTAAAAGAAGAAAACAGGTTCGGTTTGAAAATCAAACCGTTTAAAACCTGTTCGGTTCGATTTTTATTAAAACCGGTTTTGAACCGCTCCATGCACACCCCTAGCAGTAAGGATCAAACTCTAAACTTTTGAATGACCGAATTCTATACCACTTAATCATGAAAGCTTTCATACTAATGCCAAATATTTCGGCATTGGAGAGAATCAAAGTTTCAGTTAAGTTTGAAAAAAAAAAGTCTTAACCCAAACTTGGCTTAGTAAAAAATTGAGCATAATTTCCTAACTTAAGTTAGGATCATGTTACCTTCATGATTAAAGTTTAATGAATTAATATTAAGATTTTTCATCTTCTTAAAAGTAGCTTTATCTTAAAAGGATCCGTTAGCCCGGGGTTTTCTAACCTAAATCATTTTTAAATTCTTATTATAAAAGTTGTTGTCATAAAAATGTTTTTTTATAATGAATAAAACAAAGTTAAAAGCTTGAGAAAGAATATATATATATATATATATATATATATATATATATATAGGGGTAAACATTTCTGCAGCCACTTTAGATAAGCTTATCTACAACTGTCATTTATAACTATGTTCTACCGGGAGAACATAGTTATAACACTAAAGTTGTTTTTTTTCTCTCTCCTCATTTACTTTTCAGAACCTGTCTGCTGACGTGGAGAGAGAGAAAAAATCAACTTTCGTGTTATAACTATGTTCTCTCGTGATAACATAGTTATAAAAAGGTAGCTGTAGATAAGCTTATCTAAAGTGACTTTAGAAATACTTTTTCCACACATATATATATATATATATATATATATATATATATATATATATATATATATATATATATATATATATATATACTTTGGTCTTATCCCAAACTTGGCTTAGTAAAAAATTGAGCATATTTCCCTAACTTAAGTTAGGCTCATGTTACCTTCATGATTAAAGTCTAATGAATTCATATTAAGATTTATATCGTAAAAGTAGCTTTAGCTTAAAAGGATCTGTTTGGCGGATGTTTTATAACCAAAATAATTTTTTTAATACATTGAAATAAAATACATAAAAACAGATAGGAAATAGAACATAAGAGCTCATAGCGAGTCTGGGCATGCCTAGCGAACACCACACCTCTACAATTAGCATGTAGATGACACCATATCCATGAGACGGGGTTAAAGAAATAAGTCTCGTCAGGTAACTCCAAATGCATCAACAAATAATTTACTAACCAATTCGCATACTAATTGTCTTCCCTGAGAACATGCACAAACTAAATATTCCTTTGGCCACTAAAAAATGTCTGTATTCGAGCCACTAGATGAGACTCACGAGCTTCATTGTCTTCCTTAGAAAACAATGCAATGATTGTTTGACAGTCACTTTCAACGAAAACATTTATCCATCATGTCTCCCAATCTAGCTCCAACCTTTTCAGAACACCCACAAGTCCACCTGTAAAGCAGAGCAATGGCCAATTCTTACAGCAAACCCCCTGGCCAAGCACCCATCTGGTCACGTAGAAGGCCGACATAAACTGTTAAAGTCGATTGACCCGTTGAAACCCCATCTATATTTAATTTAACATATAGTGACAAAGGAGGCTGCCAGCTAACATCCAAAGTGAGATGATGTCTCGGCCTTGGCATAATGTCCGAACAAGCAAACTTCATCTCCTTCAAACCTCAAGTATTGGATGAGCAAGGTGGCGATCCCTATAACACCCTTAATTGCCTATTATTTTTTAATTAATTTAATTATTCAGATTATTATAATCCCTGTTAAGTAAACTTTAACGAACAACTCCATTCCTCCGATGCCAAATATACAACAGGAAATAATATACAATGAACTCCAAGCAATCACTCCCAAAACAATATCATCACAATTCCAATTATCAAACACCCAGTCATCCTAATCGGCTTCACAAAAATGAGTTAGTCTATCATATGACAATAAACATTACCATATATCAGGGATGACCACGCAATCATGGAAAATATATGTCAATGTCTCCCTCTTATGCTGACAAATAGGGCAGTGTGGATCAGCCAATTACCATGAGAAGGTCCAATCTTTGGTAGGCAAACTCTTATGCAATAATAATCTCCAGAAAAAAACTTGTACTGACTGAGGCCTTTTCCATTTCCACACCTTGTTCCAAACCTCCATAAAGAAAATGCTATGCTGAAAAGATTGCTTTGTAAGATATAAATAACAATTACTGTCCTTTACAACAATCATACCATCCAACAACTAGAAGCTCCTATTAGGTCCATCATGCATAGCTCGAGGGAGTAAAGCTCCTATTAGGTCCATCATGCATAGCTCGAGGGAGTAAACCTCAGACTTTTTAGTTCTTATTGTAAAAACTATTATTATATAAAAAAAATTTGTATAGAATAAAAATAGAGTTAAAAGCTCAAGAAATAATTCTTTTTTTAATGTATATCAACTTTAGTCTTTACCTATACTTGACAGTAAAAAATTTGAGCTTACTTCCCTAACTTAAGTTAGGCTCATGTTACTTTCGTGATTAAAGTTTGATGAACAAATATTAAATTTTTTATCTTAAAAGTATTCGTTTGGCAGGTGTTTTCTAACCTAATTGTAAAAGATGTTATCATAAAAAAATTCTTTTATAATGAATTAAAAAGTTAAAAGCTCAAGAAAGAATTTTTGTTTTTAATGTATATCCGTTTTGTTAAGAAATTATAAATTACTTAACTAAATAATTTATTTTGTTTGAATTCTAAAATAAATCTTAAACTAAAAACACATATATAATTATCAAATAATTTTTAACATCATTTTATAAGGTCTTATTTTTAAGTTAAAAACTTTTAACTTAAAATAAATGGAAATGAGTCTTCATAATCATGTTACATAGGGGGAACCTAACTATACAATGATGATAAGGGAATAAAAAGAAAAATATTAGAATATAAAATTATAAAATCATCACTATTTATTAGTTCATTAATGATTAAAATTCTATCACGTGACATGATAATTTTAAATAACTTATTATAAAAACCATTTTAAAAAATACATAAAAAACTTGTGTAATAAGTATGGGACAACCGATTTGTGTCATGATTCTAACCCTATAAAGATGAATATAATTAAGAGAGAAAAATTATTAGGACATAAAATTAAAAAATTATCACCGTTAATTTATTCATTAGTAATTAAAATCCTCTCAGCTTACCAAAAAAAATAAAAATAAAAATTCTCTCCCATAAATCATATTAAATAACATATAATTATAATGAATTTTATAAACCGGTTCGGGTCGAGAAAAAATTTAAAAATTTATAAAATAAAGTTTTAAAAATTATTTTGTTTCGGTTTGAAAATGGTTCGGTTCGGTTCGAAAACGGTTCGGTTATGAAACCGGTTCTAAATGGTTCGGTTCATAAACCGGTTCTTTAAAAACCGGTGTTATTTTATGTTCATATATTATTTTGCACATGATCACGTTAAATAACACATAATTATAATGAGTTTTATAAGAGTTATATTGTAGGAAAAGTGATTGTGTTATGTTATAGAGATTCGTTTTGCGTGCCGGAGTTTTTTTGGTTACTGCGGGCCCCACAAAATATTATGTGTGTAGGAAATTTTTTGTGATCATGTTAAATAATAGATGATAAACCCAATTATAATATATTAAAAAAAAAAAAAAACACGCCAAAAACTTGTGCAAAAGCGTGGGACAGCTGGTTGTTACGATTAATTCGGCAGCTCAATGCACAAACCACGATTATCACGTGTTGCCTTGTCATTCATTGGATGCCAATAAAGCAGTATCGATGGTACTTCAGAGGAGCACGTTGTCTACCGAACTGAACATCTAGTAGCACTGCAATTTGCACGCTGCATTGCGACCGACCATTGTAACATTTTGACATAATTAAAGTATAGTGAGTCGCAATTTTCGAATGTCAATTTAGGACAGTGAGGATTTCCGATTAGATAAGTGTAGATGTCGAACGAGGGGGAGAAGAGGAAGCACACCTGCAACGGCGCCGTTACGGGGAGCCAGAAGAAGCAGGCAAAAGAAGTCACCGATGAAGAGGTCGAGGAGTTCTCCGCCATCATCCGCCGGATGAACGCGGCGGTGAAATACTTCAAGAACAACGGCGATCGATGGAGGGAGTCGCTGGAGGAACAGATCATGCAGGAAGTGAAGGAGAAGGGCGGCATTCGGAGTTTGAGTATCGATCTGAATGAGAGACCCCAACCGGACTAGTCCGTATTTTATATTTTGGTTTAATATTTATAAATATTTCTGGTACTACAAATACCTAACTTTGAATATTTTTGCTTTTTAAGGGGCTGTTTGTTTGGTCAGGAGATTGTTTTAGAAATTTTGGGAGCCTGGCCAAATCTTTTTTTCAACATTTGGTATGAAGAAATTGAAAATATTCTCAAAAAACTCTTTTTTTTTCTATCATTTAAGTTTTAATTATAGAATTCAAAACAAAAATATCACATCATGTTATTTTTATTTTCCCATAACTTCAGTATAATTAATTTAACATTCCAGAAAAAAAATTGGATCTATCAAACACCTTTTCATGATTTACCTGAGAAGATTTTTTTTCCACTATATTCTCTGAAATCTTTTGTTCTCGGTAAATTTTTTCTCTCTCTACCAAACATCTCTTTACTTTAAAAGAATTTGTCAGTCATATATAGAGTGGGTCATATAATATTTCACTAACATTTTTTCTCTCTTTTTATTATAATGAGACTTTTATGTAAGTATAACATAAATAAATTTTCTAGGCGGTATATAATATTTTTCCCTTTATATTTTTCCTTTATTGTATTTATTTATTTACTTTCCACTTGTTGCATTAAGAAGGGTTGTTTAATACAAATTTGAGTTGCGATTAATTTTCTGTGTTTTTCACCCAATAAGTAAATCACCAATTGAATATGTAAATATATGAATGAGATAGAATTTTTTTTTATCCTGATGTCAAATTTTGAAATTTGATATCAAATTTTAATCGTTAATTTCCGTCAACCAATGATTATTGTTTATTGAAAATTAATAATTAATTAATAAGTTTAATTCTCAATAAATGATAACCGTTAATTGACAGAAATCAACGGTTAGAATTTTATGTCAAATTTCAAAATTTGATACCGATATCAAGGGATCTATCCTTATAAATACAAGCAATTTGCATAATAATTAAAATTTATGGTTTGGTTCCTGGTTCAATCGATCTGTTATTCGGTAGAGCAAATTTTAATGAGGTAGGATATTCTTACTACCAAAATTTTCTACTACCAACTTACTACCTATCTAATCATCATTGGATCAAAGAGAGAATGTTAAAAAGTTTTTGAAAAAAGAGAAAATGTTGATCCAATGGTGATTAGATAGGTAGTGAGGTGGTAGTAGAAAATTTTGATAGTAAGAATTATCCACACCAACCAGCATGATATTCCCCAATCTGATCTTGATTTTGCCTCAATTTTAATAACACAATAAGAGTCATTAATAACATTCATTCTCACGAGCTCATTTTCTGTAGCCCTAGAGTATATCTTTACACAAAAATGAAAAAAAAAAAGAACTGAGATATGGGTGAAAATAAATATAAAGGCAAATATATTGTAAAAATGTTACTTTTACCGAGTACTTTGTGGTCCCAGAGCACCGAAAATATTTTCCACTATCACATATGTTTTCACTCAAACTCAGAGTTTCATTTTTTAGTTGGCTTTATTTTATTTTATTTCACTCAAATTCAGTTTCATTTTTTTAGTTGGTTTTATTTTATTTTATTTTTGATCTAGACAAACTGAAAAATATGTAGGGCTGGCAATACGGGCCAGCCCGCCCCGACCCGCCCCGGCCCGCCTAAAATGGGCTGGCCCGTCCCGGCCCGTTTTGACAAAATGGGTTGAATTGAGCAACCCGGCCCGTTTTATGAGTGGGTTGCGGGCTACGGGCCAGCCCGCCTAAAATAAAAAAATATATAAAAAATATAAAAAAATACAAAAAATTAAATTCTGCATAAAAATACATATTTTTTTTGCATAAAAGCATATAAAAATCTGCATAAAATCATAATGTGATTATGAAACCAAGAAGATCAGTGTTTAATAATCAACATATAAATATGCATCTTTTAATCCAGAAATAATAATAAAAATTAAAATCATATCAAGGTAAAACAGAATAACAAAACAAGTAACAAAGTGTTGTATGAGCAGTCCACAACAATGCGAAAAAGCCACTTGCATGCAGAGAAATCTAAGGCACGAAGTTACATAATAATTGGGTAACCTAAAAAAAGGGGGGCTTGGCGAGCTAGCCCGCCCCGTGGCGGGCCGAGCCCGACGGGTTGGTGGGTTTGGCGGGGCGGGTTTGGCGGGCTGGTGGGTTGAAAAACTCAACCCAGCCCGCCCTGTTTGGTGGGCGGGGCGGGCCAGCCCGACGGGCTCAGCCCATTTTGCCAGCCCTAAAAATATGGTTACCTCAAAATTAAAAAAGAAAAAAATTGATAAGTTATCCTCGGTAAATCTAATACGACATTGTTTTGGGATGAAAATTATGGTGTTTTTGTAATTTTAATTTATTTCAGGATTATAATAATATTTATATATATAATTTTTTAAGATTTCAATACCAAAACAACGTCGTTTTGGGAATAAATACAAATAATTTATCTGCATTAACCGGAAACATTTTTCCCTAGAATATTATGTCTATTTTTCTTATCAGTTTTCTTATCGGTTTCTTTTATCTTTTTTTTGTTTTATATTTATGTTATGGATTTTGAATATTTGATTGATTATATGATTTATTATGGACTGCTATATGTATTAAATGTAAATTATATTATATATATTGAAAATATTATCTATATCAAAATGTATTCTAACATATCAAAATCTAATATTTTTTAGAATTAACATGTCGAATGTCGAAGTATCATGTCCTGTTATAACCTGTGTCTATCGGTGCAACATTGCTTCTAGCAGACACAATAAGAGCCCGTTTGTTTGGCCTTTTGAAAAAAATAATTTTTATTTCTTCATTATTTTAGAAGTATTTTTTATAAAAATTAAAGCTATTTATATTTTTATAAAAAAATTTAGTTTTTGAAAAAAATATTTAACTTTTAACTTCTGCTTTTTTTGGAAATTAAAATTTTTAACTTCTGTAAAAAATAGGTTTTTGGCTTTTTTTGAGATTTCTGCTTTTTTTAAAAGCAGACGTCCAAATAAACTAAAAACGAAAACTGCTTTTTTTCTTAAAAAAAAGTAGCTTTTGAAGCCCATCCAAACGAGCCTAAATATGGGACCGAGCGAGAAAATAAAAAAAAGATCAAAAATGCAGGCTCCAGAAAAAAATCATTTTTCTCTGATAATAGAAGAAATTGTATTCCCGTAAATCAATTGGCCTAGAAAGGCTAATATTTTTTCAAAAAATATATTCAAAATATTTCTCACATATCTCAAAGTAAAAAAAAAAAAATACAAGGTAATCAGGTATAAATTTATAATTACACAATAAATGATACTACTGATTTATGGAAATGATAGATTAAGTACTAAAATTAATGGATCAAGATCCGTTTGGATGAATTTATTTTTTTCAAAAGTTACTTTTTTTAGGAAAAAAAATACTTCTTGTAAAAATTTTATTTGGATGTCTTCTTAAAAAAAAAACAGAAGTCATAAAAGAATCAATAAATTTTTTTAAGCTAAATTTTTTAATTTAAAAAAAACAGAAATCAAAGTCAATTTCTTTTTCAAAAATCAAATATTTCTTTTAAAAATTTAAATAATTTTAACTTTTATAAAAATTAATTCTAAAATAAATAAAGTATAAAAAATATTTTTTATAAGCCCATCCAACGGGCTGAGGTGATATCATTAATTTCCTAAAAAAAGTAACTTTTGTAAAAAATAAATTCATCCAAACGGATCCTTGATCCATTAATTTTAGTACTTAATCTATCATTTCCATAAATCAGTAGTCAATGCAGCATGGATTCAATACTCTCCCAACTGCTCCATATATAAATAAAACGAGATTTTGGGTTTCGCTTTTTAAATACAACGAGATTTTGCTCGTTTCGTGGCATTCTTGCGCATTCGTGTTTCTCTCACTCCCCCTCGCGTCGTCGTTTCGTTAGGGCATAAAACCCTTTTCGGATCGGTGGAGCAAAGCCTCGCCGGCGAGATTCTCGAGGCTGTTTAGTTGGCGATCGAGCACCGGTGGAAGCGACGAAGATGAAGGTTTTCGTGAAGACTCTGAAAGGAACGCACTTTGAAATTGAAGTGAATCCCTCGGACACGGTTTGCCCCTACCAGTCTCATTTTCCAGTCGAATTTCGATCGTAACTTAATCGCTTTTTGTATTTCCGTACCGCGAATCGGGCTTCTCACTTCGATTGTGAGAGCAGAAGCCCTGAATTTGAGGGTTAACTGGGGTTTTAACGTACCGGTTGTTCGATTTTTGTTGAATTTAATTGATCACAATTCTGCGTTTAATTTTTTTAGTAATTAAGTTGAAATTTAGGTTTTGAATTGATTGCTTTTTGGTTTTTTGGAATATGCTGTTGAACGAATGGAATATGCTACGGTGATTGAGAACACTAACTAGCTACTTAGTTTATTTATTTATTTTTCAGCTGCACCATTTGTAGTTGGATATTAGGTAAGACCACTAGTGGCTAAGTGTTTGCTGATGTTTGACGCATGATAACGAGTAAGTTTGAGAGTGACATTGTTCGTAACTTTACTGGGGAACTTCAAACCTGTCTCTACTGGGAGGAAATGTGGATAATACTAGTTTTTACTGTTGTTATTGAACCTCATGACCATGGTAATTTTAATGGTTGCGCGTAACTGACTTGTATGTAGTTCTACAAGTTACACTTGGATCAATAACTAATTGAACAGTGAACTGTTAGAATTGAAATTGCTGTAAAACTTAGAGGCAGCTCGTTATCTAAGAATGTGCATTTCCTAGCAGTAGAAATTTTATAAATAATCTAAACCATTAGAGATGACTGAATTGAGGATGTCTTCAAGTGTGTCAATTTTTCATCTTTTAATTATGTGTTTCGTAATTCTCTCTCTCTTTATGTTTCTGCCACTTTGCGTCCTTTCTGAACTATTATAATTAATCTGCATTATTTTCTGTAACTGTGGTTATTGTTTTCAGCTTTCTGAAGTGAAGAAAAATATCGAAACTGTTCAGGGGGCAGATGTCTATCCTGCAGCACAGCAAATGCTAATTCATCAAGGAAAAGTTCTCAAGGATGGCACTACATTGGAGGAAAATGAAATAAATGAAAATAGTTTTATTGTAATTATGCTATCGAAGGTAAAATTTTCTTTTATTTCTTTATTTTTCTCCTTTTTGAAAACTACTATGGTCTTTTTGCTATAAAAAATATATTCCATTATTTGGTTGCATACATAGTTGTCTAAAGAGTAAGGTAGCTTTTGGAAGACTTGTTAGAATGGGACAGAATGTAACATGTGGATTCTATTATATGTTTGATATATTATAAAAATAGAACAGAACAAAACATGGAGTTAATAAATGGTACATGCTGGTTCTACTAAAAGGGGTTAAATACTTCACCAAAAAAAAAAAGGGTTAAATAAAAATGAACAGAATCTAATTTTGCATTCTGTTTTGTGCACCCACCTTAAGCTACCTAAAAACTACATGCACATAGCAATATATTAATGTGGAAAATCGTGATCTGATCCTATTATCTATATTAGGAAATATTCTGTATCCAGTGTCAGATTGTATCCCTATAATAAAGCACATTACAAAAAATATGGCATCTGATATTAGTTTATTCCTTTTCATTGAAGGCTGACTTTGTATAAATCTAATCTATGCATGTGTCAGAATCATCAGTGAATAATATTCTTCACATTCTCCAAAGTCTGAGAATTATAAATTATTTGTGGAGATTATATTTAGGTGTATTAGTTATTTGGTGTTTTGAATGAGTTGGTAATAGAAAGATAGAATAGAATTTGGAGTGGTCAAGAACTGTGATAAATCACAGGTTTTCCCATATATCTATGAAGCTTATTAATAAAGACAATGTGTGCATCCTTGGGGCTTATTAATCAAGGGTTATGGGTATGGGAGCTGTACCAAATTGATGATCAAAACCTCCCTTCAATCCCAGTCAAATGTAGTATGATCTGATTTTTTATGCTCTTTTGTACTGTACAATTTAACATATATCACAAACACCCTGTTCATTAACTTCAAATGAAAACTGCAATGTACAAGTTAAAAAATGTTTTTGGAGAAATTTGCCTTTTGACCTAGATAGATTGAATGAACCTAAAATTTCTATTGTATGCAAAAGATTGTCAGGGAAACTTACTGATAGAATTTGGGGCAAATTGAAATGATTTTCCATGGACAATGTATGTAGCTCAACAAAGTACTGAGTTAACTGTCAAATGGAAGGCTACAATAAATATCTGCAACAGCACTTTTCTCTAAGGTGGGTTTGATGGGAGATACCTCCAATAATAACCATAAAAGACCTACTAAGAGGCAAGAGAAGCCTGTATGCGTGAATTTTAGTCAGACTAGAATTCATGAGAATGGAAGATCTTACTGAGTTTTTGCCGTCAGACTAGGCATTCAATGTTAATGCCTTGTGAGGTTTAACTGCTGGTATTTCAGATTTATATTCTTGTTTAACTTTTTCATTAGTTGTCTTCTAACAATGTTAAGCCATTGTAAGCAAATTCTGATATAGGATATCTAAGTGCGTGAACATAAACCAGCTTTTTTGTTCAATGTTGGTTAGATTAGACTTCATTTTCCAAAGTTTTATCACTTGAACTTTGTTGCTATTGTTAAAACCTTTTTAACAACCATCTGCTTTTCCAATTCCAAGCTTTGCTTATGTTCACGAATGCTTTATCAAGTTTCTTTTTCATTTAAAGAGAAAAGGAGATTAAGAGAATGGGACAAGAAATTCTCTGTCAGCTGAGAGACAGCTGTTAATATCAGCTCGTAAAAGCTGTCCAATCTGTCTGCAGACAATCAAGGAAACTCCTTTGCAACTTACTCTGCAAGTGGGATTAATCTCGTTTATGTTTTTGACTTGTCACTGTTGTTCACATACATGTTTATTTCTGTATGTATGGGTTCTCTTCTCATTGCAAGTGATTTGAGCTTGAAGGAATACTTCCACCAGAAAATGACTGGAGCAATTTATATTGAGTGAATCAATGAGATTCATTGTTACTTTTAATTTTTATAAATTTTTAATGTTTTGTATATTTTCATTTGTTCAGTACTAAATTATAATCTATGTGCTCAAAATTGCTAGACTAAGAGCTCTTCTGGTGAAGGATCTACTACTTCAACTGCACCTTCAACTAAGGTGAGAACAGTATACTATGTTAATGAATATTGTTAATAATACTATTATTTGGCTATTCTCTTTTTTGGGGATCTTCTACTACTTGATTGGATTATATTTGGGCATTTTGAATTAAATTTTATAGTATTTACAAATATAAAATGATACAGTGAAATATGATCACATTAATTTCTATTGGTGTATCTAATCTAAACATGTTTACAGATCACAGACATCCCTTACCTCGACAAAAAGAAAGAGTGCCTTCAATTGGTGTATATTTTTGTTTTTTTCTTCTGTATCATTGATGTGTTTGCTTGTCTAATATGTAAAGTGTTAATGCTGCTTCAAAAGAAAAATAAGCGGTTATTTCACCAAAAAAAAAATATTAAATAAAATTATAGTCAAATAGTAATAGCAAATTAAATACATTTATAAACTCTAAACTATTATTAAAACTCAGAAGTTTATAGTTTTGAAGTGATATACATTAAATATATAAATTGATGAATTCCATTTTATGAAAATGGAATCATATTTTAAAGGAAGTCTTCTGCCCTAACTTGATTTTTGCCTGTTCAATCACATTTATCCTGCTTATCATCAATTTTTATCCTGATCTAGCTTTGGTACTAGACCACAAGCTGGGCTGGTCAAACCGATTAGACTGGCTAGTTTGGGCAAGTCAGATTTTTAAAACACTACTACTATTGCTGGCCTATCGTTTATGTTTATGCAGAGACATCAATTTTTTTTTGCAGGCTCTCTTGGGCCTTCTGTTTACTAGCTGTGGTTGAGTTTTCTTAATGATTGTTTCCTTTTTCTTTTTCCTTTATTTTTCTGTACAAGATGGCATTTTCTACAGCGAAGCCTTATGTGGTTAGTCTGTTCTAGTAGTTTACCACACATTGTTGGCTGCTCAGTGAATTGAAACTTTAGTCTATTTATTCTCAGTGACAATGCTTCTTTTTCATGTTTATTTTGATTTTTTCTAAATACTTACATCATGTCTCTTAAAATTCTTTGTTTAGAAGAGTGGCTTAAGCTGAAATGGGGAGGTTGACATGCAATTCATTGTGTTTAGGGTGGCTTTCGTCATGTCTCTTAATTCAAAGAAGCATAGACATAAACATATTTAATAAAGAGAAGAGCAGAAGGGAAAGAAAAAAAAGAAGGGAAGAAAAAGAAAAAGAAAATTGTCATAAAGAAGCTGACAATTTATTAAACGGCATTTCCCCTCCTGAGTTTTGAAAATATTAACCAACGTTTGTGTCATCGTTGCAGGCTACACAGACAAGTGCAGCTCCTACTCCAACCTCTGTGTCAACTGCACCTCAACCTCCTACTGCAACTGGGGAAACGTGAGTTATAAAGATTGTCACGTTTCCTCTTCCAAACTTGTTTAGATGAGTTTTAGTAACAACTATTTTGATGTTAAATGTATTCTGCTACTTCATTTCATTTTGATAGGCCTACACCTATTACTGCCACAGTTCCTGCTCCTGCCCTAGCTCCGGCTCCGGCACCTCCTGCTGCTGCTGCTCCTTCTCCTTCTCCTTCTCCTGCTCCTGCTCCTGCTCCTATATCTCTGGGCTCTGCAGTGTAATATTCTGTTTTTTGTTATCATTGGAATGCACTTCTTAAAGTTTTTGGAATGTTTGCATTTTGAAGATGGAACAATCTTTCAATTCTTATTGGTTCTTCCTTAATTTTCATGTTAAAATAAACTTTGTTGAAGCAGGCCAGGGTCCGATATATATGGGCAGGCAGCATCCAGTCTTGTTGCTGGTGTCAACTTGGAGGAAATAATTCAGCAAATCCTTGATATGGGTGGAGGAAGCTGGGATAGGGATACTGTTGTCCGTGCTCTTCGGGCTGCTTACAACAACCCCGAGAGAGCTGTTGAATATTTGTATTCAGTATGTGAATTTTAGAAGATGATTGATTTCTTACCTAATGATACTTGTCTACTTTATACTTCAACGGCAGGGTTTTCTACAGTTTGGTTTAGCTGTCATTTTATTGGAATTTACCTTTGGTTTAGTGGTCTTAGTCTTACATTAACTGCTTTGCAGTCCTTTTTATTAAATTATCACTCATAAATGTTTAGGGCATACCAGAGCAAGCTGAAGCTCAACCTGTGGCCCGAGTGCCTGCAAGTGCTCAACCTGCAAATCCTCCAGCTGCTGCTGCTCCACAAGCAGCACAACCAGCATCTGTTCCATCTAGTGGACCTAATGCTAATCCTTTAGACCTATTTCCCCAGGTACCTACTGAAGTGTTTTTTCGAGAAAAAAAAATGATAAAGAATTAGTAATATTTTGGTGGTGTACTTAATATTGTGTGACAGGGCCTTCCCAATGTTGGTTCTGGTGCTGCTGGTGCTGGTTCTTTAGATTTTCTGCGCAACAGTCAACAGGTATTGTTTATGTCTTTGCCCTAGCACTTGTACTGACTTTCTTACTTCCAAGCCATGTCTAAACTACATTTTTCAATTTTATGCTTGTATTTAGTTCCAAGCCTTGCGAGCTATGGTGCAGGCTAATCCACAAATATTGCAGGTTTTCTTCTTTGTCTTGTTAGTGTATATTCTATTGATCTATTCTCTCCTTCATAGCACCCTCAAATTTGCTATTCTTGCAGCCTATGCTACAAGAGCTTGGCAAGCAAAATCCTCATCTTATGAGATTGATTCAAGAGCATCAAGTTGACTTCCTACGCCTGATAAATGAACCTGTGGAAGGTGGTGAGGGGTGAGGAATACTCTACTGTTTTTTGCAGTTTCTTTTTTGGTTCTTATTCTTTCTTCTCATCAGTTGATGCTTAGTGGCTTAATTTTCTGTTATTATGCTTTAGGAATATTTTGGGACAGCTGGCTGGTGCCATGCCACAAGCAGTGACTGTCACCCCTGAGGAGCGGCAAGCAATTGAACGTGTAAGTTTAACCTCTTGTCTATATAAAGCATTGAATGATTGATGTTGTTTTCCTTGTCTGACCGTCTAGGAACCAAGGAAATATTGGTTTCATTTTAAACTGCCTTTTCTTGACGGGATCCCTTGTTACTCACATTATACAGTTTCACTGTGTTTTTATTTTGCCACTGTTTGATTGTCTGTAATTCAATCATAGGATGTGATATGAATGTTGACTGAGTCTGTTAAGAGTAATGGTAGTTTTACATGTTTTATGTTGACAACCTATTCAAACTATAATATAGGAGCGTCATCTGAACTTTTCCTTTTAAACCTAGCTGGAGTCACTAGTATAGTCGTATAAGTTTGTGAGCATGAATTAGTATTTCACATTTGTTAAAACAACTTTAACCATAATTTACATAGATTTAGATTATCTGTTCATCCAAAACAGAAGGGCTTGCTGTTACAAATTTCAGTCTATCTCTTTCCAAGTATACGGGCCCCACATAAAAAATCAAGTCAGTCTTGCTCGTGATTTTAGACAGAGAAACACAGAACAGCATTCCTCTTGTTTTAAAGCAACAGCTCGGGGAATATATTTTTAACAAGTTCCTCTGTAATTTATAATCTCCATGTGTCGTGATCTTTGTTTTCTACCCCAGCTTGAAGCAATGGGTTTTGATCGTGCAACTGTATTGGAGGTGTACTTCGCTTGTAACAAAAATGAGGAACTGGCTGCCAACTACCTCTTAGATCATATGCATGAGTTTGATGAATAATTAGATCACCTTTGCAATTTGTCAAATTTCCTTTCGATGGGTCTTTGGTATGTAAGCAAGTAATGTTTGATAATGACCACTCTCGAATGGACAAGATATGTTTTAACCACCTCCACATTATTGTCCATGTATTTGTCATTTTCTTTTCTCAATATTCATATACAGAGTTGTTTGCCTTGTATTATTGTTTTTGGTGCATCATTTTGACATGTCTAACGATGAAATTTTCAACTTAATCGGAAGTCGAGAGATGCCAAAATCACGCTAGTTTTCAAGCCTCGTTAGTGCTGTTGAGGTTTTCATTACCCACCAGAATGGAATTACGCAGTTGTGTGTTGACAGGGACAATTGTTTTTTTTTTTTTTTTTCTTTTTCTGCACCAATGCTTATTTGGTAAAGTAATAATATATATGAAAAAAAAATTTCTGTTTTTTACAATTCCAAAATAATGTCACTTTGGGGGTTGGAAAACATAAGGGCGCTTCAAGAATTCTTTTTTCTTTTTTTTTTTAGAATAATAATTTTCTTAAAGTGTCTCGCAATTTTTTTCTCAGATCCCAAATCACAACCCCCTTCCCCCACCTTGTAAAAAGTGTTCCATGATTTGACTTCTGAGATTTATCAAATTGTGGAATGTAGTCTAAATTTAATGTGGGGAGTGTAGGTCTGCACGACTTCAGGCAGTAAAGCAGCTTTAAAAAAGCCAGCTTAAATCCTCTAGGTAGTGTTTGGTTGGGGAGAAATTTTATAATACTAGAGAAATGTAAATATTAGGGATCTGTAAGGAAAGCGAGTTAGATAGGAAAGTTTTAAAAAAGTTGTTTGGTTGGGTAAAATTTTATCAGAAAAATTGAATAAAATTTCTGAATGTGTGTTTGATTGAAGATAAAATATTAATGGGAAAACTTATCGAAATTCCAAAAATATCCTTATAAAAACACCTTGGTTTTATTACATCCTTAGATCGAACGGCAATAAATTGGAGTGTCTCTGTCTTCCATTTTTGCTATGGTTTTTGTTTGGGAGGCAAAAACTACCTTAGAGATGTAGAAGCATAAAAACTTATGCAATGCAACTTGGATTGTTTCAATACTTCTTTTCAGTTTATTAAGATGAATCTGATGATGATTAACAGAACAAGCAAGACAAATCTCATCCAAATGTAACTCGTGGTCCTATTACCAAAATTAGTAGTCATCACATGATAACACAAATCAGCAACAACCGCCACCACCAATTGTTCAGTGGTCCTACATTCCTCAAACTACTGCTGAACAGTTCCTGGCAATACCCATCCCTAGCCAAGCACCATCACCTGGTACCTTAAATCAGTGGCAGCAGTTACCACATCCGCAACAAGGTCAGGTATTTGCACAGTCAGCGATCAGAGCCATATTGGTTTCATCTGTAATGCTTTGGTTTGGGTTGTAGACGGACGACATCTTTAAGGAGGAGGGGTAAAAATGTCATGCTTTTCACCCATTTTTCACTTACCAGCTTTTTCACAACAATACCACCTTCACAGCTGGCTTCATCAACGGTGTTTAAATCTGATTTTTACTTGTTTTCATGGATTGCTAGGCAAATCTCATTGATGGGCAACATATCTGAAACCCCTCAACCAAACCTGGAGAATGATGAATCCCACATCCACTTCCCCAGAAAAATATTGAGTATTAAAGTCAATATTATGGTTTTGTAAGTAGTATGAGGTGAATAGTTGTGTTATAGAATTTGAATGACAAACTTTTTCTTCTGGGGTTATAGATTTTAAAAAACTATTTAGAATTTGGGGGATTTCAAAGATTTTTTTTTTTATAATCAAGATTTTATAACACTGAATTTTAAAAGATTTTAATAGAATTTATAAGATTTGAAATAAGAATATGGATTTATAAGATTTTAAAAAATCATATGAATTTTTAACAAATATTTAAAATTACAAGAGTCAATAAAAAATTTACGAAGAAATGCAATGATATTAGGGGTAGGATATTGTAACAACCAATTAGTGTTACTACCAATCAATTTCACCGTTAGATTGATTATGTTGATCCAACAGTTATATTTATTTCCATCTTTGTATGGTTTTGATTCCCCATATTTAATGTGAAAGCATTAAATATGAAAAATCTTAACCATACAAAGTATGTCAATTCATGCATACACCACTCGACTCTCACTCGAAAGCAGTTAAGCGCATCTTGCGCTATCTTCGTGGAACTTCTCATATGGGTTTAACCATTGCCCCTTCTCTAACCCCCAGCTCCTTGCATATTGTGATTCTGATTGGGGCTCTGATGTAGATTATAGACGCTTCATTTCTGTGTTCTGGATCTTCTTAGGAGGGAACTTAGTATCTTGGTCTTCCAAGAAGCAAGGAGTGGTAAGTCGTTCAAGTACTGAAGCCGAATACAAGTGTCTAGCTGCCACTGTGGCAAAACTAACATGGATCAGATCCTTGATGTCAGAACTCAAAATCTCTTATTCGAACACACCTAAGATATTTTGTGATAATCTCAGTGTAGTTATTCTTACAACAAATCCTCTTTTTCACTCTCGTACAAAACACTTTGAGCTTGATCTACATTTTTTTCGCAAAAAGATACCTAGTGATTCTATTGTCGTGAGTCATATTTCTTCTGCAAATCAGATTGCAGATGGACTAACCAAAGCTGTGTTAAGTTCTAAGTTCTTAGAATTTAGCGACAAACTCATCCTCTCCATTCCTTCAATGTTGAGTTTGCGGGGGAATGAAAGAATAACTGACTCATCTGTTAAGTGATCTAACCACTTCCATGAATTCAGCTGAGTTGTTAGAACTGATTTAGTTAGTTATCAGTTATTCATAGTGTAAGAATAACTGTATAAATATATGTAATCTCAACTCAGCTCATTGTATATTATATTATAATCCTTCAATACAGAATATAGATTCTGTTTCTGAACTCTCCTTGTTTCTCTTTTGTTCTTATACCTTACACTTTAAATAAAAAGATATGGAGCAATGAAGCTCTTTTTAAATTATTCTTTGAGAAGATATTACCTGTGACGATTGTACTTCGTACCAAATTCACTTAGATCATTTTAATCCATATAAGAAACTTTTTTAATTTTAAGGAATAATGCAGTTAATAAAATTCTCAAATGAGGGACAATATGAATATCTAAGTAATTTCATGCGATAAGATTTAAAAATAATGAGTCTTTGGAGGCGTAGGTATGTTTTATGGGATAGGATCCGTTTACAATTTTTTTTGCAAATTACACTAAGTACGACCGGTCGTACACTGCATGATTGAAGTATGACCGGTCGTACTTAATGTAGTTTTTAAGAGTTTGTAAACAAAAAAGTTTGTAAATATAACCTGCCACATGTTTTATTATATCCCATCTTTATTTTGCTATAATTATCATTGACCAGGGTGTTCTTTGCAAGCACCCCTAGCCTGTCGTAAAACACCATATTTAAAGAGCTTTGTGTAAAATTTTAATATATATATAATAATAATAACAATAATAATAATAATAATAATAATATCTTAGATATTTTGGATAAAATATCTTAAATATTTATAAACGGAATGATTAAGATTCCTTAGATTTTTATAAAAAGTAATGATTACATTTCCTTTTTGAAAACTATATAAATCCCCCATTTAGAAACTTGGGAAGAAGAAGAAGACGGAGAGAGAAAAAGAAAGAAGAAGAAGAGAGAGAGAAAGAAAGAAGAAGAAAAGAGAGAGAAAGAATGAGAGAGAAAGAAGAAGAGAGAGAGAAACAGATAGGAAGAAGAAGAAGAGAGAGAGAGAGAAACAGATAGGAAGAAGAAAAAAAAAGAAAAAAATGAAGGTAATATCGGGAGTAAGCAACTCATTCTCTGCTTTACTTTTAAAGTTGATTTTTAGATATTTTATAAAGCTATTGTTATCTATGTTATCTTTAAAGTTGGTATTTTAAAGTTATTTCTTTAAAAGTTGTGAATATGTCGTTACTTTGCCAAAATTATTCTTTCTACTCTTTTACTTTATTTTCTACATTTGGCTTTATGAAATTGATGAATTTACCTATATTAGATATGAGAATGATCAAGTTTATAGAAATTAAAGAATTCCTTTGGTACCAAACAAACAGTAACGAAATATGTAATCTTTTACTAAATGATTCTGATGTGACTGACCCACAAGGGGATCAGAATGGTTATAGGGTAAGGGACGCCTTATCATGGCTTGAGCTCCGCCATACAGAACCTTTCACATACAGAACGCACAGAGTTTTGGGCTCTCCAGAATTGAGCATTAGTCATTTCAGTTAAACATTACATGTTCTTTTCACACAAAAAAATAAAAAATTTACATGTTCCTATATATGTATCTTGAACCCACAAAGGTTTGGGTATGACTGAATGAAGAACCCACAAAGGTTGGGATTATATTTATTGTATATGATATTATTTTTTTATTATAAATTTTATTCTGTGAGAATGATATTTTTCACTAAAGTGGTTGGATCGGTTATAGTTCGAATACCCTAATATTACTGAGATTTATCTCACGTGTGTTTGTTTTTATGCTAACCTTTCCAAAGTAAACAGACCAGTACATGTAGCTTTGGAGTAGAATAAAGCACTATGGCTAAAGACTTTGAAGACTATATAGAGTCCAGTGGAGCAAATTAATAGAAAAAAAATGTTTCTTTTTAGTCTAAATTATGATGTATTTCTGATGTAATAGTGAACTTGACTTTTGTATAATTAAAGATTAAGAATATTTTGTCATATGTCTTATTTCTCATCTGCTGCGTTGGAACTTCACTTACGAATTTATGTGATATCCTCTATCCTAGTCAGGGGATGTTACACTCTGAGTCTCTGACCACACCAAATTGGTAGCAGTAATCATCAAAACATCTAGCGCCATTTGCAAAAGTTATTAGTGATTTAGGTGTCGTATTGTTTTTTGTAAACATCTCTTCCTTGTGTGCCGTGAACCATCATATAGGAAATATCTATGGTATTACTGTTGTACCATTAACTCAGTGCATCTATCCAATAAAAAATGATGAATGAATGTCATGCTTGCATGGACAGGAGAGAAAAATATATTTTTTATCCAAATGTCACTTGTTGAATGATAGATGTACCTACTACAGATGTACAGAAGATGATCTCCATA
Organism: Gastrolobium villosum; assembly: GCA_032173675.1. Taxonomy (NCBI): domain Eukaryota; kingdom Viridiplantae; phylum Streptophyta; class Magnoliopsida; order Fabales; family Fabaceae; genus Gastrolobium; species Gastrolobium villosum. Next base: position 61,039 of record JAVKPL010005390.1, on the reverse strand, counting down.
TCTAAAGAGTTCTATGACTAGAAAATTTTTAATTGATCACAATGATTATTGACATGATTTTTTTCTTTCTCTCTCATCTCTCCTCTCCTCAATTTTTCTTTCACTCCTTCTCCTCCACCCCACCCAATCCCTTGTGCGCGGGGAGTGCCAAATTCCATCTCCCGTTGACCCCAAAGTGATAGCATATCACCCACTCAAGTAATCACTGCAACAGTTACCAAAATGAGGATTGAAAATGGCTCTTCCATTTTATTCTGACTTCATTTCTCTTTATTTATTTTTTTGGTAAAAGATTTCATGTCTCTTTAGATTGCGTTGTATTTGTTGTAGTTTTTAGATTTTATGATCCGATTTGAAAACATATCATATGTAAATTGTAATATATATATATATATGGGAAAAATGTGTATCATTTTAAAGGGAGGTAAAGTTATGTCATTTTAAGTGATAGAAAGAGATAGATAAAGGAGGAAAGAAAGTTGAAAAAAAAATATAAAGGTGTGGATTCCACCTCTTTGTGAGAGTAAAAATATAAAATGACATAAGTTGTGTTGTTTAAAAGTACAAACATTTTTCCCTATATATATATATATATATATATATATTTGTCTTGTTTAAATGAGAGAAAGACAAATTAATATTTTTATTTAAAATTTAAATTAAAAAAACCCTACTTTCTCCCTCTATAATTTTCATTATTTGTGTTTTTTTCTTACTTGAAATAATATAACTTTGCAACCACCATCAACACCGTTACCGCCGCCGCCACCATCAGTCCATCACCATATAAAAAGGAAAGTGATGATCCAATTTTTTTTTATGTTTAATAGGAATTATTTTTTATTATATTATTTGTTGTGTTATCAAACACAATTCTCATTCTTGGAATAAAAATAGCACATGTTATCAAACAAATTATTTTTCTTAGAAACTGTTCCTAGGCACAGAAATAGAAAAGAATTGTTTCTTTCCGTAAACAGTGCCAAGGAACAGAATGATTATTATGCACATCCTAAAAGGACAAACATGACGTATCGTTTCTCAAGTTGCTTGAGATAACTTTATTTTCGGCCACTAAATCATAACCATACAAAGATCGATCAATAATGATAAAAGAAAAGAGAGAAAAAATCATAAATTCATAATCATTCAAAATTGAATCAATTAATATAAGAAAATAAATAAATAAAATAACATAATTTTTGAATTCACTAAAGTAAATATTTCTCAAGCTGAAAGGAGTGTTTGCACGGGTGCGCGCACGTCATCAATTGGTAATCATTGTCGAATATAACCTCAAGCACTTGAAAGAAACTAAAGTAATAACATCTATTTTGATTGAAGAGTTAGCTAACGTATTGAATTAAACTTCTATCATTTAGGGGGAAAAACCAAATAATTATGCTAATTATTAGTTTCTGAACTCAAACCGTGCAGGCCCGTGCCAATAATCACAACGAATTAATAATTTAAATTACGTAATCCTGTCTCAACTGCTAGGGGTGTGCAAAATAACCATAAAAGTGGGTCGAACCATGAACCGAACCGAACCGCTCCATAAAATAACCGGTTTTAAAAAACTAGTTCATGAACCGAACCGGTTTTTAAAGAACCGGTTCATGAACCGAACCGGTTTTTGGAACCGGTTTAAGAACCGAACCAGTTTTTAGAACCGGTTTAAGAACCGAACCGTTTCCGAACCGAACCGAACCATTTTCAAACCAAACCAAATTAATTTTTATAACTTTATTTTTTAAAATTTTTAATTTTTTTCTTTTCGGAAGAGGGTCGACCCGAACCGGTTCCGAACCACTTCCGAACCGGTTCCGAACCGAACCGAACCACTTTCGAACCGAACCGAACCACTTCCGAACCGAACCAGTTTTGGACCGAACCGAACCATTTTCGAACCGAACCACTTAAACCAATTTGGTTCTTCGGTTTGACCCATGCACATCCCTATCAACTGCTACTAATCGTCCAACTCCAACTTAATAGCATATATGATATGGGTTTTATGGTTTTGTGTTTATCATGTTACATAATATAACATCACTTTCCTACGCACACATTAAGGAGGTGGATTCCATATGTTTTTTTTTTTTTTCTCTTTTATCATTTCACTTTCTCTCTCCTTTTTGATGTGAGAGTAGGAAACAACACTTAAATCATGTAACATAACATTAATAAAACCAATATTATATACGCCCAACCGGTTTTCACTTCTCTACATCTCATAATTTTAATTCCTTTCTGCCGTTGAAATTGAAAGGACGAAAATCTCCCGGATAACGAAACCGTGTGAATAATTGAAATCAAAGTTTGAATAAAACACATGAACTCAGGTCAAATGATATGACAGTTCCTTCTTTAGACCCTTGTTGCCTTTCCTTTTTCAAGTTAATTAACCACAGAAAAGGCGACATATATACAAGATTTAGCTAACATTATATCTATATAAGCTGAGAAGTTCGTCTTTCTCTCTTAGGAGTGTGATGTTTTATACCTACATATAACTGCTAGGTGGGTATTAGTACTATCACTTGGAAAAAAAGATTCTGCGCTCTAAACGACACAACTAAAATGACAACCTAACATTTTATCGTGTTTCATCTGCAAAACACAAGATTGTATCTCGAAAACTCTCTTTAAAAGGTCCCCAACTTCCGTATGTGATGCAACAAGCATCCCAACTTATGTGTCTTTGTGTCACTAAAAAATTATTTTAGCTAGGAAATTTACCTCGATCTCAAGGAATAAAATATTAGAAAAATATAATTATAAAATTATTACAGTGATCTTTATTTAAAAGCTTAAATTTTAGAATTGAATTAGTCTTTTATATGATATCAAATTTTCTGTAATCAAGTGATCACAAGTTCAATCTTCATCACTTCTAAAAGCATTAATAAATAATTAAATATTATGAAAATTTTAATATAATTATATAGATATGTATATTAAGCTTTAATATAAGACTATTAAAGTTTTTGGATTAAAATAAGGGATGAGATACTATGTCAATTTTTTTTTCATGCTTACCCTACTTTAATTTCTAAAGCAGTTAGATCAGAATTAAAAAAAAAAAAGAGATAGAGTAAAACTCAGTTAAAATCTTAATCTAACAGTAAGTGTTGGAGATAAATAGAAATAGTACGTATGAAAAAAAAGAAGAAGGTATATTTGATGTCGTTTTACTTTTACACATGTTTTCAAGTCACACGCTGTTTTAAAAGGACAGACACGCATGACTGTCTTTGAGCCACTTAACGTGAGTGCGGTCACGGTTGATCAACCTCTTGGTCCCCAACCATATCACCGGCTTCACCGCTCATGAGTGACATTACATGATATATGACATTCCTAACAAAACAAAGACAAAAATATCAAAATCAGAGCGTGAAGAATGAAGATGCTATGTAGTAGTAGAAGGTGGGTTGGTTCATGAGGTCAAAGGACAAATGGTCCATGAGGTCGTTTTCAGAAGGCCAACCCCACTTACTTAATTAGCCTAAGGTGGCAAATTAAAACTCACAAAAAGCCGACACACAAATAATGCGCTTTTGATTTTGAGAGGAAAAACAGAGTACTGCATAAAGTGTGGGTCACTATATAAAATTATTTATTTTCCTTATTTTCATATCATATGTTCTTTATAATTATGAATGGTAATTCTGAATAATTAAATAAAAAACGCAATTGAAATTTCCACCACTAATTTTATTTTGTATAAGTGATTAAATATTTTTTTGATCATATTTCATCCCGAGGAATAAATTTAACTCTAATTATCAATTTTTTTCTCTTTCATAACTCTAACATACCTCTATTAATTATTTTGACTTTAAATTCAAAATTAACAACGTATAGTAAATTGATATAATAATGTAAAAAAATAATGAGAAACAAATTTTTTTGAAATTGAATTTAAAATTATAATTCTTATTTTGTTTTCTTTGTTCCTTTTATCATTATATCAAAAATTACAAAGATATTATTTTAATAATATCAATACAAAACAGTGTGTCATTTTATAAGACAACATTTTTCTCTCTCTTCTTAAGACTTATAGACCTGAAAATGGTGATACTGTCAACAAATTAAAATTTATAATAATATTTCTTTACAACTTTATATAAAATTGATTAAATTAAGAATGACATATAACCAATATTAATCAAATTAATAAACATAAATTTAAAGATAAAAAATATTTTATTATATAAAATACAGTACATGCAAGTGAGATAAATAAAATGTATCAATCATTCGTGCGTCCCCCCCCCCCCCCCCCCCCCCCTCCCTCTTCAATCTCCCTTTAATTTGAATGATCTTTATCATATTTCTAACAGCTTTTTGGTCTTTTTCATCTAAATACTAAATGATATTTAAATTTATTTTAATATTTCTAAATGTGATTTTCTTCTTAATTGAACACTCTTATTTTAAAATTTTATTTCGAAATATTTACCTACCTTATTTTCTTATACCCTTCTTGATGAAGAGTTTCTAGAAACAAGGTTCACCCTCAAATCAGTTATCCCAAATTTGTGTATCTAATGAGAAAGAAACAAATTTTGGTATTGATTTGTTTATTAGAATGATATCTATAAAAAATAATAATATAAAGAATGTAATCCTCATTTTTATATCAAGAGTGGATTAGTTATAGGATGGTTCATCCATATATATAATTAGTTGATCATTAATTTGAATACCAAAAAAAGTAAATTACTAAATTAAAAAATAACAACCTAGATTAAATTAAATAATAACTAAGTAAATAAAATAATTGATAAACTTTTACCCCTGAGGGACAAGGCAATTATAGCGGATATACTTTTCTTTTCAGTTCACACTTTTACATTGTCCACCTGCTAAAGGTGAACAAACTGCAACTAATTAATACAGTTTTTTATTTTTTTTTTTCTGCCAGCAAGACCATTGCAGATAAATTAAGTGGCTAGGGGTAGCTAGCTGTGATTGCAATGCTATATAATGCATTGTTTTGTTATTGTTTAAAATTTATCATGGAAAAATATATACCTAAAAAAATTTCACGTACAAAGGCATGAGTAAATAATTAAAGATAACAGTAAACACAGCACATGTATATTTGTCATTTTTTGGGTTCAGACGAAAGGGGATGTAAAAAACTAGAACCTCTCAACTAAAGGACTGTATGCTGCTGAGGCAGGAAATGGCAGTAAACAGCTGCATTCAAATGCCTGCCACGTACAAAAGCCATGGACCTCTTCGAAGGTGGACAGGTGTAAACAGCTTTTCTTTGCGCGAAGCTAATTAGTGCGCGTTTGCCATGTACAGGAAAAAAAGAAACACAATGGAAATACTAGTCCTAGCTAAGTTGCTTTCTATACATTTTTCTGTATTAATTATTGTTAAATATATCACTATTTTTATTTTAGTTATTTTTCTTTCATGATTACTGAAACTATATAGAAGAGAATATATTTCTCTAATCTCCTCATACAATTGTTACATTCGGCTTCAAAAATAACTCATACAAAAAGAATTAAATAACACTAATGCAATTTAATTATCTTTATTTTTATTTTATATTATATAAATATTTTTTTCCTTTTTAAGTTAATTAATTTTGTGAGTCATTAAACTATTTGTAATTTATAATTAATAATTAACATATTTACCGATGTGAAAATAATATACATAAGCGACATGGTCGAAATATTTTCAAAATAGAAGCTAACAAGTGGAGTTTTTCTATTATATACTATAACTTGTAATAGGCTGGTGATTTTTAAAGAGATACATAAACTTTTTTTTTTTAATTTACTCAATTCTAATTATATCTTTGAGAAGTGATTATGAAATTAACTCAAAAGGCGGAACGAATTAAAGATGAAGATATTTAAGTCTTTTATTATCAACTGAGCTATTATTATTTAGTTAAAATATGATAGAATGCTCCTACAAGCTAAAGCCAAAAGGCAAAGCTGTTATTAAGCGAAATTTCTAAGGTACTACCATCGCATTATTAACTCGATGCAATGGACAAAGTAAGACCAAAAAGAGAATGTACTAATTGTATGGAGAAGAGAAAAAATAAAATTAATTAGTATATTATTTTTTAAGTGAAAATCCCACGCACAACCACCGATGCACTCGTCTTTATCACGTAAACGAAAATGGAAACATTGTGATTGAGCTGTACTTCACATTTTGCAGTTCTATCACCGCCCATGAATCTTATCCCTCTGTCACAACCATATCATTTCTGTTCTGAAAGTCCCATGTAAATCTTTTAAGAACCAACAATTCAATGAAAATTTAAACTTGTGATCTACAAATCAAGTATAATGCCAGATTGCCACTTATAAAAGCATCTGTGCCACTTGCAATGCCGCAATTTTTACATCATCAATATCCATTATATATGTTTTTTCCTTGGCGAATTGTTTTGTCATGTTACTAAAAAAAACCATCTTCAAGCTGGCCCTACCTTGTTTGTCATTCCACATATATTATGAGTCTGCAGACAAATAATATTTTTGTCCGTAACATGATAAAACAATTCCCATTTTTCCTTATAACAAAACTGATACCAATTAATGTTAGTTTAATTGAATCAAACAACAGTATTGATAAATAATAATAATAATAGATTCACCTCTTACTTAGTATATATTTTGATATTTGACTCGTAAATTGAATACTACATTAATTTTAGAAGAAAAAAATATGAAATATTGTTCTATTCTAAGGATTAGTAAGAGATTAATATATTAATTTTGATCTAAGCTCTCTTAGGTGTCTATAAAGAAGATACCGTACACAAGAGTAACAGAGTTGTCAAAGGGGCAGAGTTGCCAAAGAGATAGTGTATGTGTATAGTAACAACAAATAATGAGAGAAACTAAGTGTCATACTTGTAAAGTTTACTTTTATTTATAGAGTTTACCTCTTATTTATAGATTTTTTGAAAAGCCAATGTATAATTTATTTGCTGTCGCACTGAGATTGGTATCATTGAGGGATTATTTCCTTTAGCTTATTCAGGCTCTGTTCGAAAGTGTTTTAGTTTATTGTTTTGAAAACTATTTTATAAAATAGTTTTTAAGAATTGATTTTCAGAGCTAGAAAAGAAAAAATTTCTGTTTGGTAAATTAATTTTGAAAAGAGTTTTAAAAATTATAAAACAAAAAAACTTATTTATTATATGTATTTTAAGGATATGTTTTTAAAGTAAAACAAAAAATCTGTTTGATTGATGTACTCAAACAAATTGCAATTAGCGAATCTCGAAGCCACCTAATATATGGGAGTGGCTTATTATTTACAATTATCCATTAATGAGAACAACTTGTCTTCCGCCTTTTCATTCTTTTAAGAATAGAAACTCAAAACAAAAATAAAGGGTCTGTTTGATTGTGATTTGGTTTTTTTTGTTCTTAAAACTGTTTTGTAGAATAATTACGGAAATATGTTTCCAAAACAAAAAAGAATAATTACGGAAATAGTTATTTTCTGTGTTTTTTTTGTTTTGAAAGTTACAAACCAAAGCAAAAAATAAAAATAATGTGTTGATCTAAATTTGATTCTAAAAACAAAAAAATAGTTACAATTTTTAAAACTTTTTTTTATAAAACAGGCTTACCAAACGAGTTTTTTTTTTATTTTTTTTATTCTGAAAACTATTTTAAAAAACAGGAATCAAACAGATCCAAAAACACCTATAAGGTATTTTGTGATTTCAGTTTTAAAAGTTAAAAAATAGATACTGTTTTTAGAATAGATTTCAGAAAACACCCTCTGTCAAACAAGTTTTTTTATACTTTTGTTTTTAAAATTTTAAAATTATTTTCTAAAACAGTTATCAAACAGTTATAGTTTTGAGATTTAAATCTTAAAATCCCAATTTTAATAGATTTATTTTTGCTAAAACGATTTAGATTTCACTTAAAAAGTCTAAAAAATATATAATCTTTTTTTAAATTTACTTACAGTCCCGATTTTTTTTAAAATGAAATTTTAATTTTTAATTCGAATAACAGTTATAAAAATTGTTGAATATAATTTCTTTGTTTCATCCTGAAGATACAATGGATTGTGAAAATGAAGGAAACTGTATACGATGGAAAAGTTTAGATGAAGACAATTTCTTAATTTTATATATTAAAAAAAAAGCCTAACGTTATACACGACATGTTTTTTATTTTTTTATAATAAGTTGAATGATTTTTAGCTTAAAGTGTGACAATTTATGGAAATGTTAAGGATGGTTTTTATAGGTAGTCTATTTTATTTTTATTTTTTTTATAATAAGCATATGTATATAAAAATTTAATTTTAGAGTGCAAGTAAAATCTACGATTTGTGTTACGATTTTATGATTTACGATTTTTTATTCCCTTTATAATTTTAGGTAAAATTCCGATTTTGACTGGTTCATCAAGCCTTAGTTTTCTATTTCTGATGCCGTTCTTTATATAGATCTCTGAGATGGACCCATAACAATTACAGTTAGTTGATTAAAAAGTTAAAAAATATATAATACTTATTTTTAAATGATTTATAGTACATCCGGATGTATTTTATAATAAAATGAAATTTTAATTTATTATATTATATATAATATATATAATTTATAATTTCTTTCTGATATAAAAGAATAAACTGTATATATATATATATTTTAATGAGATATCTTCTTATTTTATAAAATTTTCCTTTTATATATGTATATATAGGTATATATAGGGTAAAATATGTATCATTTTAGAGGATGCAAGATTATATCATTTTAAGAGAGATAAAGGAGGAGAGAGAATTGAAAAAAAAATAAAGGTGTGGGTCCCACCTCTTTGTGAGAGTGAAATGATATAAGTTGTATCTTTAAAAGAATAAACATTTTTCATATATATATATATGGGGGTAAAACATTTTCTCATAAGTTTATCATGAGAATTCAAACGTTTTTGATTAATGAAGGTTGTTTATTTTTTAGTGTAAATTTTTTTTTTTATAATAAAAAATAAATAAAATTACAATAACACCCTTCATTAATTCACCTAGAATTACATAAACACCCTTCATTAATCAAAACGATATATATATATATATATATATATATATATATATATATATATATATATATATATATATATATATATATATATACTATCCTAATTGGCGGTTCTTTTTCCCTCGACAGAGTACTTTGGTATTTATTTTTTATTAGTATTTAATTATTTGTCAATCAGAAATAATAAATAATATTTAAAATATCAGTGAAAACAAAAATTAGGTATCGTATTAATGTCTAACTTTCTCCGTTCTAGCCTGTCCAGAAAAACCCTCTCTCAGTGTCTCCAAGGTTGACTCAGTCTTTCGTTATTTTATTTTATTTTTTTATTTTTTATCACCACACATGGCGCTAAAGTCACTCATATAATATTAATTAATGAGAATCAACCTCCGTGCATGCTGATCCCAGCAAACAATGTCGTTTTGTTAATTTTTTTTATTATAAAAAACATGTTTTCGATCTTACTAAAAGATAAGAAAAATAACTATTTTTACATGATTATTAGTTATTTTCTTGAAATAAAACCTATCAAATGTTATTTCTTCAAATAGTTTATTTTTCATTTTCCAATATAAAAGTCGGTTCTTGAAAAACTATTTTACTGATAGCTTTTGTTTATTTTAAGAGTTAACTTCTTCTTTTTGTGAGAAAATGACTTTTTAGTGGTTAATTTCTTTTAGGATTCATTTTTTTATTATCTAATTTTCACCGAAATAAAATTATTTTGAGACGAAAATTGTGTGGTGTATTTATAATTTTAATTTATTTCAGGATTATATAATAGTCTTTACCATTTTAATTTTTTTAGTTTTCAACCTCGAACGTCAAGCAAAACGATCGTTTTAAGAAGAATTTCAAAATGTATTTCCAACTCAAAGCTCTTTTAAGATGTTTTACTAAAGCAGAGTAATCAAATGCGTCAAAAAAATGGACGAAAGCAGTCCCGTTAAACTATCTATTGTGACTGCATGCCACGTAGGATCATTGGTCTTTCCATCTCACCGACGTGAATACTATTTAATCAATTAAAACACTAGAAAACTTGTGATAATCTACGTAGCACGGACATGCTAGTTTCTTGAAAATTTGCGTGTCAGATACGTGTCCGATATGAATATGCTCGGACACGTGGTCAACATTTAAGGACACGCGGTTAACTCTTTGACACGTTCCGACACGTTTTTCGGATACACAGTCAACTTTTTTTGATACGCGGTCAAAGTTTGGACACGCCGGGACACGCTCAGACACGTTTTTTTTTTTAATCTTTAATTTTATTTTGTTAACTAAATATAAAAGAAATAATTTATAAATTAATTTTTTCTGTTATGAAATTTGAAATGAAAAATTAACAAAGTACGAAAAATTATTTATATTTATGTTATGAAATTTAAATATTTGATTGATTATATAACTTATTATGGACTCTTATATGTATTAAATACAAATTATATTATATATATTAAAAAATTTATTTAATATCGAAATGTGTCCCTGTCCAAATATAACATTTTTTAAAATTATCGTGTAGGCATGTCGTGTCGTGTCATGTTCCGTATCACTATCCGTGCATTATATAGGTGATAACTACAACCGTACTATTTTTCAATTCCAATTTCTATTTAATCAATTACTCTAACAACTATTTTCATTGTTGATTACTGAATTTTCTACCTGGTACGTATATGGCATATTGTTAGATTAAAGTTGGGTACTAATAATTTACACATCAATTACAATTACTAATTACATTAATTATTGTTTAACAAAAAAAAAACAGATTAGTTATTAATTGATTTAGGGATTTAATAAAATTATTATTAATTAATTAATACACTAATAATAATTACTATTTAATTATTTATTCATTAATTAACTTTTTAACTTCTACGTTTTTTCTTATGTTGTTATTTGTTATGAATAGATCAGTAATCATAAAATAATTAAAACAACTACTAGGATTTTAATAATTGGTAATTATCATTATTATAAATGGGTTAATTAGTAATATTAGTAATTATTAATAAGGGAAATTAATAAAGATTAATTTTTGTTTGGTGAAAATAAATAAAGATTAATTTTAATTGTGTACTTGTGTTACAATATATTTCTAATATTTATAATAACTATAATTAGCTTTTATTAAAATCATAATTATTAAAATCCTAATTATTGTTTTGATTAATTTATAATTACTGATTTAATCATAATAAATAACACCCTAAAGGTAAAACAGATTAAGTTAAATCATGTATTACTAATTAAATAATGAATTATTAATTAAATAATGAGTAAAGAGTAATTTTAGGACATTGTGTTATAATATATTTATAATTTTAGTTAGACATTGTGTTATAATATATTTATAATAATTATAATTACCAAATATTAAAATCCTAGTAGTTGTTTTAATTATTTTAGGATTACTGATTTAATCATAGCAAATAACAACATAAGAAAAAACGTAGTGTAAGTTAAAAAGTTAATTAATGAATAAATAATTAAATAGTAATTATTAGTAGTGTAGCAATTAATCAGTAATCATTTTATTAAATCCCTAAAGTAAATAATAACTAATCTAATTTTTTTTGCTAAACAATAATTAATGTAATTAGTAATTGTAATTGCTGTGTAAATTATTAGTACCCATCTTTATTTTAACAATGCCATATATGTATCAGCAGAAAATTCAGTAATCAACAATGAAAATTGTTGTTAGTATAATTGATTAAATAGAAATTAGAATTGAAAAATAGTACGATTGTACTTATCACAAGGTTTCTAGTGTTTTTTTTTTGTAAAATAGGCCGGACATATACCTTGGTGGTTGTGGGTAAATGGTTGTCTAAAATTTGTTGTTTGCACTAGCTTGAACTTGTATAAAAGCTCGTTTAATAAAAAGGCATCAGGCTCCAATTCAAAAGTTCGGCCTTAAAGCCTCTCAGGCTGGCGTAGTATATTATTTTATATTTTTTATACAACTTGTAATAGTCCTCTCTTTCTATTCATTCCATATATTGCTCGTTTGTGTCATTTTATTTTTTATTTTTGTTGGCACTTTTTTTATAATGGGCAAAGATATTATAACCTGTTATTTACCTTCTCTCACTTTAATTTTATTTATTTATTGTAGACTTTGTAAATTACTACTGCAAATTGGAAGCTAAGGTTTCTAGGCTTTTTTGTGGGCTAACAGGCCACTTTCACTTTTAATTTTTGTAAATAAACCAGGCCACAGACCAATATTATATTCGTAACAGGTAACAGGCTAACGGCAGTCTGACACGTTTAATACAATCTTGGCCCGTATATTGTATTATTTATTTTAAATAAAAAAATATAATAAGTATGACTTGAAGAAAAAATAAAAGATATAAATTTAATTAATTGCAGTTATTTATAACTCAATTATATTCGATTATATTTTAATAGAAATCTGACTTTATTTATTATATAGGAGGAACCAATATCTCAACATGTTAGATTGTGTATATGAATATGTTAAAAGGTTTTTGGGAGAGGTTATAGTTACTACAAGCATCATGATGTGTTTGTTGGATTCATGTAATTATTTTAATTCACATAGTATGGATTTATTTGTTTGATCTGATGAAATATACGTTATTTAGTTTGAGCATTTTGCTTTCGAAAGTTACTTAAATGCAGATTGTGATGAGTTTTGTTGTGATTCATGATTTTGTTTGGACGTTGAAATTGTGATTTTTGGTTTAGTAACAGAATTTGAGTATTTGTAAAGTTGATTAATGGTTTTGCTTGGAAGTTAAAAATTAACAGGCCTAACGGGCCAAGTCAGACCATTTGTTTTTTATAAAAAGGCCACGCCAGGGTAACAATTATACTCGTACTAGGCTTGGGTGAGGCTAAATTTAAATTTTTTTACATAGGCTTGGGTCAGGCTAAATTGAAATTTTTTGACATAGGTTTGGGCTTTTCGGCGCAAAGCTTGGCCCAACCCAGCCCACTTTCACCTCTAGTTTTAATTGATTAAATAGTCCTCATGGGATTAAAAATAGTGCGGATGTAATTGAATGCAGTCAGTCTCGTCACGTGAGATGGCGAGACCAGTGCTACGTGGCTCTGAAGTAACGAATTGCGTCAACTAGGGTGGCGGGACTGGGACGCGTCACTCCTTTTGACGGGACATATGCAATTGATCCTACGTGGCTTGCAGTCACGTTAGATAGTTTTACGAGACTGCTATCGTCAACTTTTTTGATGCATTTGACTGCTCAACTTTGGTAAAACATCTCAAAAGTGCTTTGAGTTGGAAATACATTTTGAAATTCTTCTTAATACGGTCGTTTTGCCTCGTTGTTTTGGTGAACAATATTAAACAAAATTGTATAAAATAACATTAGATACTTTTTTTCCTTTTTTATATAAATGATGAAAAACTTTTAATTTTTTTTTTCTCAGTATGGAGATGCTCATGTGAAAAATGTGCATATGGCTTAATGTGATAAAATTAATAAAAGAACGTAAAACTAGTTATAAGAAGTAGAATTATATTTTTTTCGTTTATTCCCTTATTTAAGCATCAAATCATATTTGGAAATTATGCCAGCTGATGCTGCTGGCAAAATTTGCAAAGGCAATATAAAAGAATTTCATTAAAAACAAAAGGATTTTCAAAATAATGAAAAGTTCATTGTATGCTCACTTTGCTATATTTACGATTAGTGTTTTTTTTTTTTTTGGCTGTAAAAAAAATTTCAATAACCATTTGTATGTATAATTTTTTTAAGAAATTAATTATGATAAAATTAGTTTCTTCTTTCGTATATTAACTGAAAAAGTATTTTAAGATATTATATTTTATTTAGATTGCATAAAAATATTGCTTTTACGTAATAAATTAGTAAAACAAGTATGACATTTTAAAAATATTAAATTTTAAAAAAATTTAAAGTATTTTTATGTGCAAGTTACGAAATAATAAGAATAATAAATTAAATTTTAAATTGTAGCTTTTAGTTATTCATAGTGAAAGTTTATATACAGCCTTTAATTTATATTGTGTGTGTGTACGTGTATTGTTTTCCACACAATATCTTTTTTTTTTTTTTTGGTGAATGATTTTCCACACAATTTAAGTAAACCAAACATGCAGTCCCACTAATATATAAAATGAAATATCTTACCTACCTGTTAATTTACACCTATGGAACACAATGCTTCGTAATCATCAAAATCTCAGTTAATAACAGGTGAGCTCCTCATATTTACTCTCACTCAGGATATTTAATATGATATACAAGAATTGAGGAAAGTTAGAGTTCTGTTCTAATTAATTCAATTTTGTTTATCAAAAAAAAATTCAATTTTTAAAAAATTGACAAGGATAAAATAGTCTTCTCACAAGCCAGCATGACGATTGTATCGTCGAAGAAATGTTTACTCTAATCTCAAAATTAAGGCTTTTTAACCTTTTGTGCTTTAAAAAAAGGGTTTGTTTTTTCAAAGGTTAACTAAAAAAGCTCTTACAATGCCTAACATGGTATGACATATTTTTAGAGATCATGGGTCTGAATTATCCAAAAAAAGAAAAAAGAGATAATGTGTGTGAATACCATAAAGAGAAAAAAAGGGCTAGAGTATGCATATATGTATTCACTGTTATTATTGTATAAAAAAGAAAAAGTTAATGATTAGTCATTTGCTAATAAATAAAATAAAAAAAAGGCTTTTTATGTAAAGGAAGCTCAAAGATTAACTAATTTTTTTTTTTACAATGCCTAACATGGTATGACATATTTTTAGAGATCATGGGTCCAATTTTCCAAAAAAAGAGAGAGAAAATGTGTGTGAATACCATAAAGAGAAAAAAAGGGCTAGAGTATGCATGTATTCACTGTTATTATTGTATAAAAAAGAAAAAGTTAATGAGAGGCCAACTCACTGAAAATAAAATAAAAAAAAACTAATTGTCCAATGCAGCTCATGGCAACTCTAAGATATCTATAGCACATATATATCTACACACTATCTCACACTGCAAGTTGAAAGACATTAGAGTACATATGACAAAACTTTCTTTGTCCCATACCTGCCAACCATTGTATCAAATTCATAATATAATTTTTATTCAGATAATACTCTTCCTTGTCAAATTATTTTATAATAATAATAAAATAAAATAAAATAAAACTTATCATAACTCTCCAAGTGGCGGTGTGAACGCTTGACTGAGTGTGTGGTCACTGTGATAAGCTCAGATCTTCCAAATCTCAAGCTTAGCCTATAAATATTTTAACTTGGTGTGGCCATTTTATGTACAAGAGGACGAATAGAGTTTTGAAAAGATGGAGCAAAATGAAAACCATGCTAGAAGGAAAAGGGGAGGGCTGGTCACAATGCCCTTCATCTTTGGTAAGTTTCGAAATATATAGAAACTCTAGTGCATCTCTAATTAATTACAAAGCAAATAAAATAGCTAACTCCTCCTAATGCTAATGCTACGTACTCTAAATTAATATATGGTTTTGAATCTGTTGTTGGATTTGTTTTGTTGCAGCTAATGAGGTTTGTGAGAAGTTGGCTGTGGTGGGTTTCAGTACAAACATGCTTAGCTACTTGACGACACAGCTTCATATGCCATTAACCAAAGCCGCTAACACCCTCACTAACTTTGGTGGAACTTCAAGCTTAACACCATTGCTTGGTGCTTTCATTGCCGATTCATATGCCGGAAAGTTTTGGACCATCACCGTTGCTTCCATTATATACCAAATTGTAATGATTCCTCCTTACTCTGAATTTAAATTTTATTTTTAGCTGAATTGCTTAATATTTTATATCTATCTATTACAACTCGGGCTTTAACCTTTAACCGTTACCGAAACATATATAGTTTTTTTTTTGAGATATAGCATATATAGTTTTTTTACGTACCAATATAGAGGTTAGAAATTAGTGAAAATCTGTTCTCCAAAAAACAGAGTTCAGTGAAGATCTCACTGGTCACGGCTAAATTTTATTAGAGATGAGATATTTTTACTAT
Source organism: Gastrolobium villosum (assembly GCA_032173675.1). Classification (NCBI taxonomy): domain Eukaryota; kingdom Viridiplantae; phylum Streptophyta; class Magnoliopsida; order Fabales; family Fabaceae; genus Gastrolobium; species Gastrolobium villosum. The sequence continues at coordinate 44,951 of JAVKPL010005390.1, read as the reverse complement.
CTGTTTTTTCTACTACCAATTTATTATTATTTTAATCACCATTAAATTCCATTTTTTAGCCAACAATCTATGAAAAGTTTATTAAAAGAGAGAAAAAAAAAATAACTTTTATATTTATTTTATGGGATACATAATTATATTAAAGTGGTAGTAACTTCTAATAGGAAAACTTGGTAATAAGAATATACTTACTCATATTATTATAGATGCTACTTAATCATAATTCAAATGGTTAAAGATAGGATAAAAATTTAATATATAGAATTAGGTGTAGATTTAATCCTTGATTATGATTCATTCATGAATTTTTTTAAGGAAAAAGTTCAACAATATTTGTGTGGTTTACTCCATAGTCATTTATGTCTTTATGATTTTTTTCTTATCACATATGTCTATCTGGTTTGTAAAAGGGTATGTTTTCTATCACATATGCCCCTGTGATTTCTTATTTTTTACAAAGCACAGGGCATACATGATAGAAAAAAATCATGAGGATATAGATGATTTTGAAACAAACAACAAGGACATTCGTGAAGTTTTTCCTTTTTTTTAAAATAAAATCACGGTAGATTCTTTGATTTTTTTATAAACATGTCATGTCATGATGATTCTCTACGTCAATTGGATGCACTTTATATGCATGACGGTAGAAGCTACTTTATTTATTTTGTCACCGTGCTTGTGTTTATTTAATCAGGGGATGATTAGTTTGACGTTATCAGCAATACTTCCACCGTTAAGACCACCTCCTTGTGAAGGTGAAGGGGTATGCCAACAAGCTAGTGCAGGACAGCTGGCAGTGCTATATGTGTCATTGTTACTAGGGGCACTCGGGTCGGGTGGGATCCGACCCTGTGTGGTGGCATTTGGAGCTGACCAGTTTGATGAATCGGATCCGAAGCAAACAAAGACATGGACTTATTTCAATTGGTACTATTTTGTTATGGGTGGATCCATACTTGTCGCTGTCACTGTTCTTGTTTATATTCAAGATAACATTGGATGGGGATGGGGCCTTGGAATCCCCGCCATGGCAATGTTTATCTCAATTATTACTTTCATTATTGGATATCCACTTTACCGGAACTTGGACCCGGCCGGGAGCCCGTTTACCCGATTGGTTCAAGTAGCTGTTGCTGCTTTTCGTAAGAGAAAGATAACAAATGTACCCCAATCCAATTTACTATACCAAAATGATGAATTAGATGCCTCTATTTCCTTGGGTGGGAAGCTTCTTCATACCGAACAGATGAAGTAAGTGTCTTTATCTTTTATCTTTTTTATTTTTCTATTATAGAAGAGTTTTTATTTTATCTTTTAACATAACACAACAAATTTTTCTATACACACAATATTTTTGTGAGGCCAACACATTTTAAAACAAAAAAAAAGAAAAAAAATATGGCACGCAAAACGAATTTCTATAACATTACACAATCACTTTTCCTACAACATAATAAACATAAAACTCATTATAGAATCACATCACATGAGCAAATATTAGTGTGTGTTTTATATATATATATATATATATATATATAAGTGATAATTGAACACATAATCTAATACAATCGATCTTAATGACTTAATATTAATGGTTCAATAACCAGATGAAATAATTCAATAACAACGTTGAACTTATTCATAATCATTCACGAATTGACAAGCCAACAACATAATCATCGTAGGTTAATTTGTTTTGTTTTATCATGAATTATTGGTCAGTATTATTATCATCATATCATAATTGGTCATGTGCGCTCACAGCAATGATGTCTTGTCCATATGTTTAAGCATGAATGAATAGTTTTTGGTTTTCTTGACTACCACCACATGTTTCTTTTGATCTATCATTGGCAATAATCAGCTAGGCAACAAAAAGTTTATGTTATCATGCCTCATATATATCTCTCCCGAACCTCATAATCATAGACGATGTGAACCTTCAGCTTTGGTCCATATGATATTTATCTTTTTGTTTCCACTGCCTAGTAAGCTTTTAACTGGGCATAGATGAGTCATATTCCATCTTTACACGTTTTTCTCATGACTATGATTGTTTCGTTTGATTGTAAATGCTACATCATTTAATGAGTTTAATAATTCATATGGAAAGAATGCATCTCACAGCAATGATGTCTTGTCCATATGTTTAAGCATGAATGAATAGTTTTTGGTTTTCTTAACTACCTCCACATGTTTATTTCCAAATTAATTGTTATCCATCCATTGGCATATATATCAACATCATATATATATACAAAAAGTTTATGTTATCATGCCTCATATATATATATATCTCCCGACCCTACCTCACTCATAACCACACAGGGCTAGATGATGTGAACCTTCAGTTTTGGTCCATATGATATTTATCATTTTGTTTTCACTGCCCCTGTAAGCTTTGAACTGGGCACAGATGAGTCATATTCCATCTTTACACGTTTTTCTCATGACTATGATTGTTTCGTTTGATTGTAAATGCTACGTCATTTAATGAGTTTAATAATTCATATGTTATTAAAAAAATATAATAACACATAATTAAATTACAAGATTAAACTCTTTTAGACTGAATGTACAAATAAATTAAATTCTTTAAATAGTTAGCAATTGATAATTATTTGTGATTGGAGTAAAGTTGAAAGGAACTTTTTTTTTTTTGCCCCCTTAACTAACCTAAGTCAATTTTATGAAAATTGATACAGATTCTTGGACAAGTCAGCTATTGTGACAGAAGAAGACAGCAGTAAAACACCCAACTTATGGAAGCTAAACACAGTTCATAGAGTGGAGGAATTGAAGTCCTTAATAAGAATGGGCCCAATTTGGGCCTCAGGAATTCTTCTCATAACAGCCTATGCTCAACAAAACACATTCTCACTCCAACAAGCCAAAACCATGGACAGACATCTTATGAAGTCCTTCCAAATCCCAGCTGGGTCAATGTCTGTCTTCACAATTCTCACTATGCTCATCACCACTGCTTTCTATGATCGTGTATTCATCCGTGTAGCCCGTAGATTCACTGGACTGGACCGTGGTATTAGCTTCCTTCACAGAATGGGAATTGGGTTTGTGATTTCAACCTTGGCCACTTTGGTTGCTGGGTTCATTGAAGTTAAGAGAAAAAATGCGGCTCTGGCCCATGGGCTTATTGACCATTCTCAAGCCACAATCCCAATATCAGTATTCTGGCTTGTGCCACAATACAGCCTTCATGGAATGGCTGAGGCCTTTATGTCCATTGGGCATCTAGAGTTTTTCTATGACCAGGCCCCAGAGAGTATGAGGAGCACTGCCATGGCACTTTTTTGGACTGCAATTTCTGTTGGGAACTATGTGAGTACCCTTATGGTTACCTTGGTCCACAAGTTTAGTGCTGGGCCTGATGGGTCAAATTGGCTTCCTGATAATAACCTGAATAAGGGGAAGTTGGAGTACTTTTATTGGCTCATCACGCTACTGCAGCTTCTTAATCTTATTTACTACTTATGTTGTGCAAAGTTGTACACTTACAAGCCAATTCAGGTTCATGACAAAGGGAATAATAGTTCAGAAGAGAACCAAATTGAGCTTGGTATCAGAGTTTAAGTGCAACTTTATGAGGGGTTTAGTTGTTTAGATTTTGAGTTCCTCACCTTTTTTAGTGGCCACTCTTGTAGAGACTAGAATGAAAGTATCGATTAGCTCGTATCTTTGTTAACATATCTGCAATATAAATAATGATTATTGTTATTATTATAGATAATCATCACCATCCATTTATCCCTAATCTTGATGTTTCATATTTTTTATTAGAAATACGATATTGCGACAACCAAATAATGTTACTACCAATGTTACGATCACATCTTAACCGTTGATTTCCGACAATCAACGGTTATCATTTTTCAAATCAAACTAATTAATTATTTATTAATTCGCAATAAATGATAACCGTTGATTGGCGGAAATCAACGATTAAGATGTGGTCATAACATTGGTAATAACATTATTTTATTGGAGGTTAAGATGTGATCCTAATATTGGTTATAACTTTTTTCGTATTGAATATTTCATTAAAAAATATAATATAAAAAGAATAAAACAACAAACAAACCACGTGCTTCACCTTTGCTCTTGTGTCTTCATGGAAACTAATACTCCAATCTTCAAATGACGGTGCAAATCGCACCTTTGAGTCATCATTAAGATGATGCTACGTGGGCATTCTTTTAGGATCTGGGCTACTCTTTCAATTGTTGCTGTGATTGACATATCTTTCAGCGTGTCGACCTAGTTGGTTGAGCTGGATATCTAGATGTTAGGTTAAGCCGTTAAGGTACGCATCCAGGTTTGTCTTTGGTTGAGTCTGTGTGTTTATTGCCTCGATTGGGGTTGCAAGGTTTTGGGCTCCGAAGTCCCGTACAGTTCAACAAACTTGTTCTAATCAAAACCCAAATAACCAAAACTATGAAGACACCACAGATGTGATTTTTATTTTATTTTTTGAAAATTACAAATGTGATTTTAAAATCATGGTGAAACTAGGGTCTCCTGGTAAACATGCAAATCCAACCAAATTTTGCTCCCAATCCTAGGATAATGTAACCTACCATCATTTGAATTATACAAAACCAATTTGGAAATTTCAGTTTTCACCGAAAAACTTCTTTTTTAAAAATGCACAAGAAGTTGAAAGAATGAATCCATCTAAAAATCTAAAGCTTGATAGATGATACGAAAGGGAGGTGATTTTCACGTTTTGTACAGCAGTTGGTAACGCAAATCAATGGAGGTGTTGAAGATTTGCGTATGAGCTCTCACGGCAGCAGATGAGCAATAGGGTTAAGATATGGTCTATTCAGTGTTCATCAACCGATTCAAACCACGCTAACCGAATCGAAAAACCGATAACCGAACAAATCAAGAACCGGAAAAAAAAACCGCAACTTTTAATTGGATTAGATCAGTTTTCGGATTGCTTAATAAAAACCAATCCAATCCAAATCGATCTAATATATTAATTATCCTCTACTTACTTTGATTTTTCTCCAATCATAATATAAAAATTTCTAAATCCATTAACCCATCAACTAAACTCAAGAAAAAACCTAGTCACATTTCATTAGCAAACCCGGAAAAAAAAGACTATTACTCATGCTTTTTTATTTTAATTTTTTTTTACAAAGCCAATATATATACAAAAGATGTTATCTGCTGAATAAATTTTAGGATTTTCAAAAAACCAAAAACCGAAGTTGATTTTCCAAATTTTAAGGAATTCATTATCTGCTAGAAATCGATTCATCAGAGAGAAGGGAAATGGAAACCAAAGCAAAGGCGGAGGAAGACTAGACATGAAAATTTAAGAAAAAAGGTGTGGTAAGCTGGAAAATTCATTCTTGCTTGATCAATTAATTCTTTATGATTATAGATGAAGAAAATTTACACGAAAGACAAAGCATAAATTTAATACATTTATTGAAGGTGTGGAAAAGCACTTTTTATCTTTTTTTCTAAGAAAAAAACAGGTCTAAAAATATTTTTTATGCTAGTATTACTACAACTCTCAGCCTTGCCACGAGCAAATTATTTCATTTATGTAAGGCTTAAAACAAGATGCATTCCTAACCCTTTACCTTGTTTTCCCCTTCTTTTTTGTTAAAAAACCCCTTCTGTGGCAAATAATATATGTTGGCCTTGGACTACTGGCCTAGTGCCTTATTAAATGAAAGGAAAAAGAAGACATCAAATAACAAATGAATGTTGGTACAAACCCATTCTTAGAATTTAAAAGCAAATCAAGAACTGAAAAGAATACTAGTTTTTTTAATGCAAAAGCATAAGCTTAATTCTGATTATACTCACACCCTGTTTCTCACCATAGATTTCCGTTTACAATATCCTTTACTAGATGAAAGCCTAAAATCAAAGCTGTTTCTCCCCTTCAAAATCAAGTCAACGTCACTTGGGATAGACCCTGAAAATGTGTAACAAAATTAAAGTACAAGATAAATACAAAATATTAGGCATTAAGCCTGGTGGATAAGCAGTAAAAACTATCAACTCATCATCCCTGGTGGGATAAGCACAGATAATTATGCCAAAGTGTTGAATGACTACAATGTTAGGCTTTCAGGGTTTTCAACAATTTTTGAGAATGTCTGAAGGAATGCAGCCAAGTCAGCCCCATAGATTATTCGGTGATCAGCAGTTACATTCACCTGACAAAGAAAAGTTTAGAGCACATTAATGCCATCCTTAGATATAAACAACTATAATTCCACACGTGTTCCCAATTAGTAAACTGATATGCCATATTAAAGCATGTCTTTGTTTTTATACCACTTACGACACACCTACATTAATCAACATACTTGATAAAAAAAATCTCAATAAATTGAAGACCGAGTGTTATTCATCTCCCCCATAAGAGAGGAAAAATTACAATCTCTACCAAAATACAGAACAAGTGGGTACACCCCTTCCATTCACTTTTTAACAAGAATGTAAGTAGTCCAAGATTTCAGAATTCAATTCACTCATGTCTTGAAATTTCTTATCACAATATGAAAGGAGTTGACCTACATTTTAAGCACTCTGATGAAGACTAGAAGATTTTCTCATATGATACGTACCAGATCAGGATCAGACAAAGTGTTCTATATTCATTTTTTTTCCCAACAAAGTGCTGCTGTCAGAAATTTTTACAATTCTAATTTGGTTTGTTGAACTGTAAGTGAGTAGGAAAAGGATATAAAGGATTCTGATAGGAACCCAACTCCAAAATCAACTAAAAATAACAGAACACAAGATTTTGGCCTGGAAATCCAGGTTTTCAGATATATGTATTAACAATAAAACTATTACAACTGATGGAAATAATCTACTGCAAAAGGGAAATTCCAGATATCCAAATGACATGAAAGAAAGGATAAAATGACGGAACATAACAGTGATTGAAGCAATTCGAGAGGCCTCACACTCTCCCAAGGTCCCAATTCCAAAAGATGTCTCAAATACCCTCACACACTTCACATTCTCATCTTATACTCAGCTTAACCTCCTTAGAAATTTTATTTTCCCTCCAAAAGTTAGTTATGCCACCTCATTGGTAGAACATAATCTCCTACTACCCACCTTACATACACCTTCATTAGTATATTTCTATCAATACTCCCCCCCAAAACACTCACCTTGTCCTCAAGGTGAGATTTAGCCCTCAACAACCTTCCTCCAGGATCCCACTGCTACAAAAGTAATGACCAACTTATGCTCAAAGTATAATTACTTCCAATCTGATTTTTCTGTAACGCACATAACAGTTCAGGCTGGCCACAAGGAGTGAGCAAAGCCTTATCATTCTTGTCACCAACCGTGAGTAATGAGCTTTGTGTCCCATTTTCTAATGAAAATGCAACATCTAGTGCGTTCTTATTGCCCAAATTAGGCATAGTCTGCACTAAAACAAAGTGGTCATCCTTGATATAGTCTGCACTAAAACAAAGTGGTCATCCTTGATATGGCATTTATAAAGATGTGCTTCTGCCCACATTTGCCTCTTTGAAAGAGTTGAAACATTTAATGTAGCTTGTAAGTCTGCATTGCGAATTATATTCTACTTAGGAAACCATTGCAGCATCACTAAGATCAGCCCAGCTTGTACGTGACCCTTGTTGTACTAAGAAACCAAGAATGGAAGCATTTCTAGCCATAAATAAACTCCCTCCCTTAAAAATATCTCAGCAATTTGAGTATATGTTTGGTCTTTAAGCGCCCAATCTTCACAAGAATCTTTAATCTCCAACATTAAATCATCGAAGATATTTGCAGAGTTCTTATGCTCTGTAAAGCTTAATTCCTCCCACCTTAGATGCATCCATTGTTGTAGCATTTTTAAAATATGTAACCAGATTTCAAATGACCTACTCCTTTGTACCCGAAAGAATGATGTATTTACTAATGTCTGTATGTCACCAGCCTTAATATGTAAAAGTTGGATATTTGTCCCTCTCTTAAAGCTTGGTTCAGTAGCATGAATCCCATTTGTCAAGGTGGCCAGTGCATTCCCCTGACAACCCCACTCAATTGCATTAACATTTATTCTCTTAGGAGCTGTTCCAAGCACATCTAACACTCTAAAAATCCAAGGTGGGACAGATCTGCCACCATCTCGACCCCAGGGGCCACCAAAACCTTGGTCCAATTCATCCCCAAGAAGGGAATAGTAAGAATCTTCAAACCTGGCTAAAGAATGTTTCTTGTGTTGGAGCTACGAAAAACCAAGGTGGTTCAGTTCTAGGTGGAGCTCCATCGTGGAGATGAAACCGTTTGTTCTTGTCCTGGTTGTACAAATCAAAATCGTCGTTTGTTGAAGAAGCAAAAGGCGTATCTTCTCATCTAGATAGGGGAGGAACACCATGACATTGCCACTCACTCTTCGTCCATCGTCGATTTGCCTGAGTCCTCTTCGGCAACTCCCAAACATCTCGAGTTAGATTTTTCCTTTGGGTCAGACTCATCACACAAAACAAAGAAACTACTGGGTTGGGCTTGTATCCGCTTAATGGTAAATTGGGCCTGACCCATAAACTCACCCCATTCCATCTCTTCCCCAATTACCTTCTCTGTTTGTTTTGTAGCCATTTGTTGCTGCAAATTTGTCACGTCCTTGCAGCATGCCCACTCCTCGCTCGGCGACTCTGGTAATGGTGGCGATCGAGCCACCTCATTCGGCAGCTGTGGCGTCTCTGGTATCCCCATTGCCAACACCTCCATCATACTCCCAAACTCTTCATCTCGCTCCCTTCCGACGATTTCTTCTTTATCATACCCGATGAATGCGAAACTGGAAGGATGATTTTCATCCATTGTCACGGTTGTCCTCCCTTTTTGGTTTTTGCTTCGCTGTTGGATTTCACTCACCTCTACACCAGTTACATGCTCCTCCTTTGTCACCGCTTCACGCCTCGTCTCATCACCCTTAACCTTCTCCTCTAGGGTCTCTGCTTCTGGTCTTGATGCTTCTGATTCATCCTCATTTTCCACACAAATCTCAGATTGGTAAACCTGTAAAAGTGCTTTTAAGAACATCCACCAAGTTGCCTTTGGAATGAGCCAACTCCAGCATTTATACCATTTGAGTGCAGGTCCTCTGAGCCCTCTCACAGCTTCTACCAACTTCTCATCTTCAAGAATTTTTTCTACCTGGAAATATTTTTCCAGATAGATTAGCCATCCCCAAACTTCATCGTCTTCTCCGTAGAACTTTGGGACTTATCTTCTAGGTCTCCGACGATCCATCATCTTCTGCAAAGTTTGGTCCAAGCGCAACAATTTTTTTTTAAGATCATCTTTTGGATTCTTCCTTCTTAGCGTGGCCATGGTTCACAAAGCTCCCAGTTCAGAAGCTCTGGTACCAATTTGACAGTAACCCAACTCCAAAATCAATTAAAAATAACATAACACAAGATTTTGGCCTGGAAATTTAGATTTTTTGATATATGTATTAACAATAAAATTATTACAACTAATGGAAATATATGTACTGCAAAAGGGAAATTCCATATATCCAAGAAAGGATAAAATGACGGAAGGAACATAACAATGAGTGAAGCAATTTGAGAGGCCTCACACTCTCCCAAGGTCCCAATTCGAAAAGATATGCCAGATACCCTCACACACTTCACATTCTCATCTTATGCTCAGCTTAACCTCCTACAAAATTCTATTTTCCCTCCAAAAGTTAGTTATGCCATCTCATTGGTAGAACACAATCCCCTACTACCCACCTTACATACACCTTCATGAGTATATTCCTATCAGATTCATTTGTTTTCTTGCCGAATTCTAAGATATTAGAAACAATCCTGAGTTACAACCTCTAATAGACAACACTAAGGGTAACATCCACATTGATCTTTACATTTCAAGATACAAATTACATACAAACTGATGGCTGTGCAGTTTCTGCATTGGACCGCTGTTCATATTACCCAAAACAACAAGACTTTCTGACATTCAGCTGAGAGATGGTAGAAAATTGGAAAATTTAACAATCAAGAAATCTGGTCCATAGTTACTCTCCCTTCCCAGGCAGCACTCAACCCAAAGAAAAGAAAATTATTTGCAGCATTCATCTAATGGAGGAATTGAGGAAAGTATTGCAGGGAAGGGGTTAAAAACACAAGCTATAGCCTTAGAAACCATGATCGGGGTCAAGAAGATAATTTTCCTTGAAATATTTTAGCTTCAAAATGGTTATCTGCTGACATTCCAAACTATAGGTTCTACGTTCACAGTAGAATTCCCAAAGTTGTTAACACTGGATCAGGTAAAGAGATTCAGAACAAACACATTATAGAGAAAGGCATTGTTGTTATAGGTATGTCCTCAATGTAGATGAATATACTAGTGGAACCCCATCTTTGATGAGAAGAAAGAGAAAACGTCCTACCATTTACAATGTCAAGCAACATGACTAACAAGAATTGAAGTATGTCAAAAAAAAAATCACATATTCTGCATATATAGTACTTTAAGATACACCTTAGCCACTAAGAACGGGTTAAACCATCTGACTATGGATCCTGACACCTAGCAATAGCATGATTAAGAATCCAAGAGTGAAAAGTATAAAAGGCAATAGTTCTCATGAACAGAGAAAAAGAAAAAGTTCAAATAACAATTGTAATTGGAAGCTTTGGAAGGATAAAACATCTGGTTTCTTATATACACTATAGTTGTAGTCAGAATTCTAAGAAACAAGACTTCAAAAGAAAAGACACTTGCACTTACAGCAAAAAGTTTTTTTTCTCAGTCATGACTGCAGTCCAGCTAATAATTTAAATAAATAATAAACAGAAAGTATTATGGTGAAGATTTGAGATATGATGTCCATAGAACTAATCCTTAAGAAACTCTCAGCATAACAACATGCAGATGTAACCTAAAGTTTTGGCTATGCGTTTAGAGAAATATAGTTCTGTAGCATAACACCATGTAAATGTTAAGTAATGTATGTTGTCTTCATATTATGACTCCAGTGCATTGCGAAAAGAGGCAAAAAAAATTCATCAAAAAACTGTTTCTGTTTTCACCTAAGCATAAGTGCATAACTTTTAACCATACAAACTCGTACAAGATTAACCTTATAAGAAAGTAAAACAAAAAACAATCATATAACTCACCAGCATTTTATTTTTTACACTGAAGAATCCATCCTTATCTGCCAAAACAGTGGGCTTTGATGCTCCAACAGCCATGATAGCCCCCTAAACATAAATGGTAAAGTTTAGCAAAAAAAGATAAAAACAAAGGTCAAATAGCTACAAAGCTGAGCCACATAATCTCCAAAATCAATAGTTAAAATTCAAAAGCTCATCAGTCACCTGGCCTGGAGGAAGTATGGCGTCGAACCTGTCAACTCCGAACATTCCCAGATTTGAAAGCGTGAAAGTTCCTGGAGGCATAACAAAAGAGCACAGTTAGACTTGGGCTAAAAGATTACAGTCCCAACAAGAAACAAAAATCACAAAAACACACACAAATTAAAAAAAAAAAAACCTGAATTATACTCATGAGGTTGCAATTGCTTAGCACGAGCTTTTTCCACTAACTCTTTCCATTTTTGGGACAAAAGATATAGGTCCAACTGCAACAACAAAAACAAGTAACCAACCAAAAAACAAGAAGACTAAAACACAAGTTTACATTCTCAAATCAAAATATTCTGATTCAGGACTATTCGCCCAGTCACATACCTTATCTGCATCCTGAAGAACAGGGGTAATCAAGCCACCATTGATTGCCACGGCTACAGCAATGTTAATGTTACTATTATAGGCAAAGTTCTTCCCATCTTTGCATGAGGCATTCACCACCGGATGCTGAGCCAGTGCCATTGCAGCAACCTTGGCTAGAATCGCCGTCATCGTCACACCTTTCGGTTTCACCTAAAAATGCAACAACAAACTTGAAACAAATATTCAATTTAAAATAATAATAATAATAATAAAATAATCTGCAAAAGCATACCCTCTCATAAAGAGCATCAAGTGCATCAGTAATCACGGGGTACCCAACACGGAATGTAGGAACAGAGAGACTCTCCACCATGTTCTTCGCAACCGCGGATTGCATTGTCGTGAAGGGGACAACACTAGAACCTGGAGAAGAAGCCGACGCGGCCGCGGGAGCAGCGGCGGCGGCGGTTTTTGGTGGAGCTGAGGACACCATCGGAGGAGCCACATTACTCTCCGCCGGCGTGATCCCGGCGGCAGCCTCCACGTCAGCAGGAGTAATCCTTCCATTCGGACCAGTCCCAACCACTGATACAATGTCCACCTTGTGCTGCTTCGCGAGCTTCTTCGCGTACGGCGTCGCCACCGTCTTCCTCGGCCCGTCGGAGACCGCCTTAGCAGGCTGAGGCGGAGAAGGCGCGGCGATCGCCGGAGCAGAACTTGAATCTTCCGGCTGAATCGGAGCGGCGGCGGCGGAGACGGTGGCCGAGGAAGCCGAATTGGCGGCCTTGGCCTTGGCCTCGGCGATTTCCTCCTCGGTCTCAGCAAGTAGACCGATGGGAGCGCCGACGGGGGCGGTTTCACCCTCGGCGACAACAATGGCGGCGAGGATTCCGTCGTAGAATGTCTCAACATCCATGTCAGCCTTGTCGGACTCAACGACGACGACACTTTCGCCCTTGGCGAGAACGTCGCCTTCTGATTTGATCCACGAGACGATTTTGCCCTCGGTCATGGTGGAGCTTAGGGCGGGCATGAAGATCTCCCTGATCTTTGATTGGACCGAGGAGGAAGGCCTCCGACGCGGTTTAGAGGGTGGCGCGGCGACGGAGAATCGGCGCCAGGAGAGGGCGGAGGAGAAGGATAGGGCGGTGGAATTGGTGGCGGCGACGGTGGTGGCGGTGAAAAATGATGAAGCCATGTTTTGGTGAATGAATGAATGAATTGAGTGAGTGAGTGAGTTAGTGAATGAGTAAATGAATGAATGATGAAAGAAGGGGAAATAGAAAGAAGGCGGAGAAGACGAAGTTAAGTTAGTTGGACAGTTGGAGCTTCTTCACTTTGTTAACATCGCCAATTTTTGCACCCATTGCAGTCCCCATCGTCCTTACTACTCAACATATTTTCGTTTGACGTAGATATCAAATTTTATGTTTTAAGAGACATTTCAACAAATGGTACGAGAATGGTAATTGGTAACTCAGTTACTATACAAGTTTGGCAAGAGAACCTTTATTTCTAACAGTGAGCAAAGTGTTCATAAATTTTTTATCCAAATTTTAGTGAAGATTGTCACGAGATATGACTAGTAGTACATTTTTTTAGGTACATTTTAGAAAAAAGCTGACAGGAAGTAATTTGTTACTAGTCGTCACAAAATTGTTAGCAAACATAATTCATTATTAGGTATAGTGAATTACATTGCGTGGCAATCTGATAAAATATAATATTTACGTGGCATTTAGATAAAAAATTTATCAAACGGTAACACTTTGGAATTCTTTCATATGTGAAGACATCCATATTATCTACCTAAAAAAAATATGGCATGAGCAATGTTTTCTTTTAGCCAAATGGCATCACAAAGAGATTCCCTAATGGCGCTTATGAGTTCGAAAGTCTATCTTGGAACATTTTCATCACATACTTTAATTTTGGTAATAAATAACCTTCAAATTCATCTTGGAAAATATTGTTGCTCCGAAAGTGTCAAAATTCGATAAACTTTCAAATCCTCCACCTCTTCTTCTACTAATGATGCTCCCCTTAGCTTGTCATAATTCAATATGGTTTCTCACTGAAATTCCACCTTGACACAGTTGTAGAATTATTTAAGCCTATCTTCCCTCCTTCATAAATTTGAATTGGGCCTGAGCCTAATTTCTATAAAAGCACCTCGGCCTGGTTAGTATAGTTTTGGGCCTCCTTTTCCAAACGGATCCAATCCCCTTCTACGCACAATCAATTAAGCCTTGCCCATCAAATCTTGAAGTGAGCCCACCCCATGCAATCTCACTCCAGCCCTAATTTTTCCTTTACGGCCATTCATGAATACTCCCTTTAACATCTTTTCATCAGCATGATTGTTACAATGGCCCAGTAAGCATTTCGAATTGTTCCCAGTATTCTGCTGCAGAATTGGATTGATACGATTCAGGATCTATAGCTTCACCATAATTGTAGTGAGGACATAAATTTATGTCAACATATCTTAAATTTGGTATCTAAATTCAGTGGCACCAAAAATTTTAGGTGGTGCCAAAAAATTTTAACATATCAAATTATCAAGATATTTATCGTAATTACACAAATTAATTACAAAAAATTATTGTGAATTCTAGCATAGTTATTTAAATTATGTATTAAATAATGTCTCATAACATTGAAAATTCAAATGAACAATCATTAATGATTATGGGTTCATTTTTTCTGCAATCATTGTAGATAAGTTATCTGCATTAAGCCCAATACGACGTCGTTTTGGGACGGAAATCATGGTATTTTTGTGACTTTAATTTATTCTAGGATTATTATAGTCTTTATAATTATAATTTTTTAATCCCAAAATGACGTCATTTTGAGAGTAAATGCATATAATTTATATGTATTAAGTGCAGAAATATTTTTCTGAATGATTATATATCAAAACAAACATATAAAAAATCATTAACCTTTTGGGTGAGCATTTCAAACATAAGAATTTCACTTTCCTCCCATGGCATGATAAGTAATGAACCAGGAATTGTCATAAGGATATAAAAACACACAAATATAATACTTTTCTATAAATTTCACTCTATAATTGAGATATTAATTATAAATTAAAGCATACAGACAACATTTAGAATCAAAGGGATTCTCCTTCATTATACTTTTCTATTTACAAAATATATTTTTGTTTGATTCTTCCATCTTTTCATTTCGTAAACCATTACTATTTCAATCGAAGTCTCGCAGAGCTAGCAAGTTGTGCAACAAGTCAGATGAAAAGAGGAGCAAGAGAGAGAAACTTGATTGCAATTGTAAGTCACAAATTAAGACTTTGAAAGTGATTTTAATTCATGGGTCAGGTAAAAGAATTTGAGTATTGGGTTTTATTTTTCTAATTGAAAAATATAAATATAATTATATTTATTTAGGTGGTGCCAAATTATAAATTTAATCTTTGTTAATTATAATTAATTATATATTTACACATAATAAATAATTTTTTTAAAAACCAAGTAGGGGTGATAATAAGGAGAGGGGCCTTAGGCCCGGCCCGTTTCGGCCCGGTTTTTTTAATTATTGTACCCAGACTTATGCTAATGCAAAAGTCTTTTTATTTAAAAAAACCTCAGGCTTCCATAGCCAAGCCCGGCCTTTTTTATATTTTTATATTAATCATTTGAGACAGCGAGTGCCACTTTTCATAATTACTAACAATATTTCATAATTACTAACAACGATTAGTAAAGAAATAAGAGATATGAAGATGAAGATATAAGATGTAGAAAAAGAAAGATTAAAAATGACCAAAAAAAAGATGAAGGTAATTTCGTTGCAGATGCTATGGCAACCAAATGGAGACTATTAGACACCTGGGATCTACAGCTTTTTCTTGAAGTCCCTATGAATTGTAGAGAGCTGTTTGCTAGAGATTTGATGGGCACTACTTGCCCTAGACTCTGTTTTGTTTCTAGTTATGTTGCTTTCCCCTTTGTTCCAAAAAAAATTAAGGAAAAGCAACGTAAAGTAAAGTAAATGTGTCGTTGTTATTTTGACTTTTTAATATTAATTTGTTTTTTTATTATAAAAGAAACAACTATTATTTTCTTACAAAAAAATACATACGAATGCATGATTAATGGGTTAAATATTGCTGCAAATTGAAACGTAAGGTTTTTATTTTTAATAAATAAACAAGTCACAGGCTTAAGACAGACTTTTATTTTTTGTAAATGAATCAGGCCACAGGCTAATATTATATTCATAACAGGTAACAGGTTACGGCCAGTCTGACACGTTTAAATACAGGCTTGACCCTTTAAGATCAAAGCTCGGCTCGACCCGTTATCACCCCTAGTACCAAGGCACGTGCTGGCATAGGAGTGGCTCCGCCACCGTCTAAATTAACAATTTTTTAAACGTTAAAAAAAAATAGCAACATTTTTTAAATGTTACTAGTGATAAGCTAAACTGTTGTTAAAATCTTTTAAGGATGTGGTCTTTATATAACAATTGTCAAAATGTCGCTAATTAATATCAATAATATTTTATAGAGTGTTCAAGGTCTCGCCTCCTCGAGGTTTTGGTTCAAATTCCACCACCGCCTTCGAATTTGCTGTATAAGTCCCCTGTCTAACATGATCGTTAAAGCTTTGTTCACCAACTTAGAGTAGCAAAATCGTTAACCTCCTTGAGCTTTAGATTCAGCGACTTTCTCTACATTACTTACACAGATATCACGTAAATTAATTTTTATATTAAATTAAGTATCAAATTTTACAGTGAAAATTAATTAAATAAATTAACCTATAGTAATAGCATAACAGTAAAATTCACATTATTCCTCTTCAAATATAGCATAGAACTGGCAAAATTTTGTTTTCAGGCCCTAGTTAGCTATCTTATCACCTAACTACAGCCTTATGATTAACAAAATAATATTATTATCCCTGAAATATACTTAAAATCTTGGAAGTGAAAATTTAATCAATTATCTAAAATATTCAAGTCTTATGATAATGCGCAATACTATGTGTTTATTTTTTTTTTTTAAAAGGCTTTAATACATCAAAAGTTAAATAATTTTATTTTATGATATCGACGATTATTTGGTCGAGAGATAATAATTATTATTTTATTTTCGTAATTACGGGATTTTCAAAAAAAAAATTAATAAAAATATCTGCAAATGAAAGTTTCTTATTATGAGACTTTGTGGAAAATGTGGTCCGACTTTGCTTATTTTTTAAAGGGGATAAAAAAATTTATGTGCCTATATGATGATTTCCAGGAATATAGTAGGATAGTCACCTTTACAAAAAATTATTTGGTAGGGCAAAATATTATTGTGAATTTATCCGCAAAAAAATGTAATTTTTTTTCAATATATGAGATTCCAAGAATACTACCATATGTCATTTTGAAATAAAATTGTACATAAAATAAAATCACGAAAAAATCATATTCCCAACAAAATTTCAAAAATCCTATACCAAATATAGGAGATAAATAAAATTACCACTATGGAAGTCTCAAAAAATTCCTACAACCAAATACCCTGAAAAATCGCATGTCGGACACGGACACGCTCCCATACGTGGTAATATTTTGGAACACGCGATCAAAGCTTCGACATGTTCTAACACATTTTTCCGACACGTTTTTTTTTTAGATCTTAATTTTATTTTATTAACTAAATATAAAAAATTAATTTATAAATTAATTTTTTTTCTGTTATGAAATTTGAAATGAAAATTTGACAAGGTACGAAAAATTATTTTTGTTTATATTTATAATATGAAATTTGAACATTTGATTGGTTATATAATTTATTATGAACTGTTATATGTATTAAATATAGATTATATTATATATATTAAAAATATATTTAATATCAAAACGTATCCCAACGTGTCGAAAAATGATATTTTTTAGAATTAACGTGTCAGCGTATCATGTCATGTCCCGTGTCTCGTGTAAGTGTCGGTGCATCGTAGGTATAAAGTAAGAAACTCCTAAGCAAAAAAAAAACGCTTATTATTTTACCATTTTGGGGCCCAACAAAATTAGTATACATAGATGTTATAAAAAAAATAAAAAAAAAAATTAGTATACACAGAAAGAGAAGCGACGAGAAAACCGAAAGCCAATGAAGGGCATAATAAGATGATAAATAACAAAGAAAAGGAAGAAAAAATTTCAGTAACTAGTACTGAAAATTCAGTATATTCTTTATTAAATTTGAAAAAAAAAACTTTTTTTTTCAAATTTTATCTTTATTATTACTTGAATCCAATTTTTCCTATTTTTAGTAAAAAATACATACTCCTCTAATAACAAATATATGCTCAAAAAGGTGAGTAAACATGTCTCCCAAAGTTGTTAAATATAAAAAATATAAGGCATTGAAAATATAAAAATTAAATAATAAAATAAATGAAAATATAACTTATTATTAAAAAAAATCTCATTATTCAATTTTAAATAAATTTTCATTTACATATATGTATCTCGTTCTATAATATTTAAAAAAAATTATAACTACGTTGGTGTGAATTTTAAATGAAATATAATAGTTAATTGAATGCAATTTATAATACAAATCAAATTTGTTTTTGGTAAAAATAATACAAATTAATTTTAAAAATACAAGTAAGATATAATTTCTGATAGAAATTTTAATTATAACTTAAATTACGGACACTACATGATTTAATTTACATATAAAAGACTATTTTGTTTTTTCGTCTTAGACGTGATATATTTCTTCAACCTCATTTTTGTCGTCAATTACTTTTATAATACAGTCAAATTTACATGAAATTACTATAAAATATAAAAAGCCAAATGGTATATGTAAAAAAAATTAAAAAATAAAATAAAATTTATGATCGTTAGATGTAATATATTTTTCAATTCAATCCACATATTTTATTAAGTTATTTTTTTTTTTGGATTGCAATAGGAATTAAAACAGAAAATCAGAGAGACTAAAGAGGGCAAGACAAGCCCTTACCATCCTCTAAAACAAGGTCCCTACACTCATCAGGAGGAGTGTTATATCAATGAGTATCCCAGTTATCATCAATCATGAGCTTAGCTAGCCAATCCGCAACTCGGTTGCCTTCTCTATAAGTGTGTGTCATATTCACGTGTCAATGAGAATTCATCAGCTCATTAATTCTATCAACAAGATAAAAACAAGGATGTGACCTAACACACCCCTCCCTAATCAACTGAAAAGCAACTAAAGAGTCTCCTTCCATAATAGCATTCTTCACATTACGATGCAATATCCATTCCAACCCAATTAAACAGCCCCATAACTCAGCCATCAAAGTTGTCCCATATCCAAGTCTTCTATTAAAACCATCCAACCAATTTCCAGCATCATCCCGAATGGTACCCCCACAGCCCAAGTTAGTCCCATTGTCTTTACAAGAACCATCTACATTAACTTTTATCCAGCCTTCTGGAGGAGCCTTCTAGGACACCCAAACTTCCCTCAAAGGTTCAAAATATAAACCTGCACCCCTAAGCAGCTCATTGGCAGTGGTAACATTCAGAATGTTAATCGATACCCTCTTGAAGAATTCATGAGGAGCTAGAGTGTTCCCTTTAAAAACAAAATCATTCTTATCCTTCCATATATACCAACAGATAATACCAAAGCTTAAATGCCAGTTCGAATCTTTGTTCCAGGACTTAAGATTAGTCATCAACCAGGAATCAATATTTGCTTTGAAAAACTGGCTATTACCTGAGGTATCCACCCAATGCTTCCAGACTTCCTTAGCCCAAGTGCAGTCCCTGAAGAGATGGTCTTTGTTTTCAATTAAAATCTGACATCTAGGACATCTTGAGCAATCTGTCATGTGTCTCCTCATCCTCTCAGCGTTAGTAAGAATTTTATTTCCATGGAGAAGCCACAGGAAAGCTTTAATTCTCTGAGGACCATTCCAACTCCAAATCAACCTCCAGTTATCTGGTTCAGGAGCCATGTGGGGATTCCATAGTGAAGCATATGCTGAGTTTACAGTAAACACACCTGAAGAAGAAAGGTTCCAAATTACTTTGTCCCTGCAAATATCAGAAGAAGGAGGTAAAATACTAGCTATAACAGATACAATGTCCTTTGGAAGAAACTGATTCAGCAAAATCCAGTTCCACCTGCCCTCAACCATAATGCAATCAGCCACCTTCCAAGAAGAGACATTCTCAGGAGTATCAACCTGAACATAGTCTAGCAGCCTGCCCACACTAGTAATCCAACTATCCCTCCAAAAATCTATATTCCTACCATCACCCAGGAGAATTATGGAGCCAGCTTGGACCTTACCTCACTCCTTGTGGATGCCTCTCCAAGTATTAGAGACATTCTTCAACACAGGAATGTTGGGAATCATAGCTTCCTCAACCTTGTATTTGGCCTTCAAAACTCTAACCCACAGATCATCCGAATTAGTAAGCAGCCCAAAACCAAGCTTCATAGAATAGGCCTTGTTGACTTCGACCTGGTCCCTAAGTCCCAACCCTCCTTGTAGCTTCGGTTGACAGACTTCCTTCCAACTGACCAGATGAGTCTTCTTCAAATTCTGGCTGGATCCCCACAAAAAACTTCTTGTAAGTTTCTCCACCTCCTTACAAACAGCAATAGGAAAAGTAGTAGTCTGCATAGTATAAGCAGGTAAAGCCTCCAGCACAGCTTTGGCAAGGGTAGCTCCTCCAGCCAAAGAAAGAGAGCTTTGGTTCCATGAGGATAATCTCTCATGAACTCTATCCAGAACATGGTTAAAAGTATTTTTAGAAATTCTTCTGTGATTCAAAGGAACTTCGAAATACTTGCCAAGATCAGATGTGGTATTAAAACCCAGGCAGTCACTGATCTCTCTAGCTTTAGTGAAACAGACATTCCTAGAAAAGAAAACTTTTCTTTTTTCACTACTCACCTTTTGCCCAGAGGCCTCAGCAAAAACTTTAAACACTTGATTGATCACCTGAGCTTGATCTAAGCTAGCCTCCGCACAAATAATAATGTCATCTACAAAGAAGAGATGTGATATAAGAGGAGCTCTTTTTCTAAGGATCACTGGTTTCTAGGCTTTAATTTCCACAGCCATTTGGATTAGGTGAGCCAGCCTCTCCATGCAGATTACAAACAAATAAGGGGATAGGGGATTCCCTTGTCTAATTCCCCTTTCTGGAAGAACTTGGTTGGTAGCCACACCATTCCAAAGAATATTGAAAGTAGCAGAAGAAATGCAACTGGAAATCAAGTTGCAAACTGAGTGAGGGAGCCCCAGATCCCTAATTGCCTCAACCACAAATCTCCAACTCATCCTATCATATGCCTTTTCAAGATCCACCTTAATCATCATCCAGCCTTTCCTACCTTTCTTTCTCCTCATTGAGTGTATCACTTCTTGAGCAACAATGATATTATCAACACTTTGTCTGCCTTTAATGAAGTTGCTCTGGTTAGGAGAGATGAGTCTTGGCATCAATACCCTCAATCTTTTAGACATAATCTTTGTAATGACCTTTTAAATCACATTACATAGACTGATGGGCCTGAAGTCCTTCATACACTCAGGACTGTCTTTCTTGGGGATCAAACAGATATAAGTCTTATTAATCTCTTTAATCTTCTCAGGATGCAAGAAACAGTCTTGAACCACTTTACAAACTAAGTCTCCCATTATTCCCCATTGGCTTTGGAAAAATAAAGCATGCAAGCCATCTGGTCCAGGGGCTTTGAACTTCCCCATCCTGAACACAGTAGACTTTATTTCTTCCTTGCTAGGACCATGAGCCAGGTGCAGCTTTTCCTCATCAGATAACTTAGGGAACACCCCCTGGACAGGGAAGTAACCATCATCAGGAAGCTCAGCTGTGAATAAATTTTGGTAATAGGAAACTGCCATATTAACCAAAGCATCAGGATCAGCTATCCAGGTACCACTATCATCCTTGAGGGTGAGGATTCTATTGTACCTTCTTCTAGCCACAGTAGTAGAGTGGAAGAAACTTGTATTTTTATCCCCATATTTCAGCCAGTGACATCTAGACCTTTGGAACCAAGTTAATTCCTCTTTAACAGTAATAGCTTGAAGCTCCTTCCACAAATTCTTCTGCAGAATCTCCAAATTATGATCAAATCTCCCATTCATATAACTATCAATACCCCTCAGCCTAGCAAAGATTTTATTCTTCTGCTGGAGATTCTTCTTGAAACCCTTCTGGTGCTAGTCCTTAGCATCTTCCTCAAAATTACTTCTAATAGTAACCCAGTATTCATTTTTGCTCTAGCTATTTTTAACAATTCTGCCAAAATCATGATCCGTGAGCCAAGCAGCCATGAATTTAAAAGTCCTGGAATGCTCCTTGGGTCTAGGGGGACCCCCTGAGCCAAAAGAAGAGGCCTGTGATCCGAACTGAAAAAAGGAAAATGAGAAATAAAGCGGTTATGCCAAAGGAGATTCTAAGCTTCATTAGAGCATCCTCTATCTAATTTTTCATGAAGCTTCCCCCTCTTCCAAGTGAAATCAGGACCCTTATACCATATGTCACTAATCTTACAGGTAAGGAGACTTTGCTGCATGTCTCCAATGTTGTCCCAACAAAAATCACTGCCTCCAATCTTCTCTGAAGCATGGAGGACAGAATTAAAATCTCCAATCAGAAGCCAAGGCTCTTGAATGAAAAGGCTCAAAGCCTCCAGCTCCTACCAAAGGATTTTCCTCTCCAACCTCCTAGGACTCCCATAAACAATGGTAATGCATTCAGTCTCCCCAACTTCCAAGTGATGAACCCGAGTATGGATAAATTGGTGATGAGAAAAAAATAATCTCAATTTTGACCACACTATCATCCCAAATGATCCAGATACCCCTTGAAAAATCCACAGCCTCCTGTTTAAAGAAATTAGGGAATCCAAGCTTCTTAATGATACCATCACCCTTCGAACCACTAATCCTAGTTTCTAACTGAAACAAGATATCAAAATGAAATTGAAACTTCAAATCTCTAATAAGGGTAGCAAAGCTCTTCTTCCCCACCCCTCTACAGTTCCAAATACAAATAGACATAACAAATATTATGATACAAAAAAGGAAAAAATTCCTAAAGAACCTGAACTGGAACCAATCAGGCATTTGACACTCCCAAATAGGGAGTATGAACCTCAACAATCTGTTCAGAACGTGTCTAAGTGGGATAATCAATAGATTTGGATCCTTTCCATTTTTCCCCCTCCTGACTAATCAAACCATCAGTATTATCCTTCACTCCAACAAGAGTTCTCCCAGTATCCTTCAGTTTGCTAGCTGCCTTAGAGAGTCCTTCCAATACAGAATTGGGAGGTTTGTTTTCGGTCCCCACCTTTCTGGATAGGGGACTAGAAGGACCCCCACCTTTCTCATTTCCTTCTTTAACTGGACCTTTCCTAGCTTTGCTCTCTGAACCCTGACCCCTCCTCTGGTTGCCAGAATTACTCAAATCATTCAATCCTCCCAAAGGATGCTGTAACCTTACCTCCTCCTTAGATTGAGCACCAACCTCCAAAGACATTGGGATTGGATCAAGCAAGCCATTCTGTTCAATCTCCATATAAGAAGCACTAGTTGCACCACCTTTTGTAATTACAGCCTCCTTCCTTCCTTTTAGGACAATCTCTTCCTTCCCTACATCTATGTTCTTGGCTGGAACAGCCTTCAACTTCCTCCCTCTAAATTGCCTATGGATCACCATCCAATCCCCAAAAGCCTCATTCTGGTTTTCCTCTGCCATAGGCTGTTCTTTAGTGTTACTACCCTTAGCAGCTAATCCTTCTCTTCCAATTTCCTGCTTGACTTCCTGCTGGAAACCACTAGAGCATTGGTCTTTTCTATGACCGTATACACCACACTTGAAGCAAATAAAGTGAAGGCCCTCATAGCCTACGTGATAGGTTTTCTCACCAATCTTGAATTTGGACAGAAAGCTCATCCTTAAGTCCACCTCTACACATATGTGTGCAAACCTTGCCCTCTCAGTAATAACTTCAAGCCCAGAATCATTTTTTCGGAGAGAATCCCTTCCACTTTAAGTGTCCTGCCGAAAATGTTACCAATTTTCCAAAGGTGATGGCTTGTATACACTTCAATGGGAAGTCTAGGGATCCTGATCCACACTGCAATCCTCTTAATTGGATCATCAAAAGGATCAAACATCGGCCTCCATCGCTGAACCACTACATAGTGGTCATTCACAATCCATGGCCCTTCCTCCAGGACATGCCTATAGTCATGATCATCTTGGAACCGTAACAACAGGTAACCATTTTCCAAATCAATTAGTTCATAAGAACTCACCAGGTTCCACTGTCTCTGAAGCTTGGCCATTAGGAACCTAGTAGCTAATCTCTTGCCCAGCAGCTTAATTATAAGTGCCTTGCGCCAAGGTTTGCAATCTTCCTTATGTTGAGCTTTGGAGATGTGATACGTCAGGCAGAGTGGATCCTCCGAGAGTCCCTGGGTACCCTCGTCCATCAGACCGGCCTCTTCCTCTTCCCTCTTCTGTCTGGACAGCCAACCCTCATCTTCGCTATCTGAAGCTTCTCCCTCGTTCAACTTTAGCAATTTATCCTTACATGACACTACATTGCATCGTGAGCTACTGGAAGAAAACCCACCCTTCTTCTCCGACTATAAGGTTTTCTCCGGAATGAGATCAACCCCTTCCTCACCGTTCTCGAGCATCTGATCATCCATGCTGAGATCTTCCACCAAGTCACCCTTCGATCGTTTACCACTTCGGATACGTAGCTCTTCTTCCCCCGTCAGCCGCTCCCTACCTCCCTTCCCTCCATCAGCCTCACCAGAATTACTAGTCGGACTCTTCCCCTCTCCCATATCTTGAATCAAGAACAGTAAACGGAAGCAAAATTTTCCAGAAACCCCAACCCAAACAGAACGAAAAATATCGCACGCGTGAAGGTACACGCCTAACCCATTTTCCTTTTTGATAAGAATCCATAAGCTGTAATTACTTAATCATCGTTTAATCCCTACTCACAGTGGCGTAGCCACGTTAATGCTATGTGGGGCCTGGGCCCTACCTAATTTTGAAAAAAAAAATTATTAGATACAATTATCTGATTAATTTTGATTCAGCGCAGGCTAAAATTGCAATTAGGCCCTATCTCTTGTCTCAGACAAGATGGACTACATCAATCTTCACGGTACCTTTGTGAATACCAATTTTGTGCAGCAAGTTTTGTTTTTATTCAATAAAAAAAGAAGATATAAGAAAAAGGAACATAAGAGAGCAGAAAAGGTCTTTGTACATGGATCAAGTAATCACCAAATTGGACAATCAAAATGGTACAGGGGAAAAAGAGCTTCAGAGGCATATATTAAAATGGATAGTCAAAATAGCATCTATATACTATCGGAGGCATGACCCAAAACTCTTCTATCATCAACAACATCCTTCTCACAAAAAGACTCAAGAAGAGAGCAGATCTGATGTATAACCCTCGCGTCGTTCGCCATGGCTGAAGACCTCCGAGTCCGACGCCGTTTGCCACCACCTGGATTTCGCCCACGGCCACCGTGCACGCCTCTAACTAGCGGGTGACTTGGACTCAGTGGCACGCCTCAACCTTTCCATTTTGCGCTAACCTCCTCGAACCCAAAGCTTGGAAGCTGCAACCTTTTCAGTCTCAGATTTTATTTTTATCCATTCTGACATATCAAGTTGTTTATATGGTGGATAAGGATAGATATATTGTCTTCGTTTATTCAGCCTTTTTTATTATTATTTTAAGATGGGATAAATGAATAATAAAATGACAAATAAAATAATATAAAAATATCAAAGTTATTATAATTTATGAAAAGACATTTCACTGCATATGGCTAGAACATAGATAGCAGACTACTTCACCTAGCCATGTGAAAAATAAATAAAAAAAAGTTTATATTTGTTTGTTTTATTATTATATATTATTGATTGTTATCCTACTTGCACCTACATGTCAAATTATCTTTCAAGGGAGCAATTCTACGGTCTCACCATTGCCAATTAATATTTTTGTTAGTATGTGGCCATGAATCAATGAATTTAATTTGTATACGTTTTTCACCAGAAAAATTGTTGGAATTCAAAACAAATTCATGAACTTTTAATGAGTGATTGTTCATGGGCTGTGGGATAAATGCATATAAATAATAGACTTCTAATGAGTGATTGTTCAAAACAAATTCAAAATATTGGTCTTCTTCGTGCATATAAATATTCAGTTAGCCAATTGACGGGGTTCAATTTGTTTTATTATTATTCATTATTGTTCATGGGCCGGGGGCTAAATGCATATGGTTCATCATCATTTTTTAACAATTGACTTTCAATTACAAGAGTTCGATAGAAGGTTTACTGAGCAAATAATGGAACATTTATCACTTAGCCCTCATTGGATCCGAAGAATGGTCACAAAGCATTTAATGTTGATGATATTTGTAGCCTTGCAAAGAAATATTATCCTCTTGATTTTTCTGAGCAAGAGAGAATTAGTTTGAATTGTCAATTGAAGCATTTTCACAAAGACATCCCAAAAAATCCAGAACTTCAAAATTTATCTTCAATTTTTGAGTTGTGTCAAGGATTAGCCAAGACAGGAAAGTCAAATTCCTATCATTTGGTTGATAGGCTAATTCGTCTTATCTTAACACTACCAGTTTCATCAGCAAGTACTGAGCGTGCATTCTCAGCAATGAAAATTGTGAAAACAAGGCTTCGAAACAAAATGGAGGATGACTTTCTTGCAAATAATTTGGTTGTGTAAATTGAAAGAGAGATTGCTGAAAATTTTACTACAGATTCCATCCTTGAAGATTTCGTCAATTTAAAAGAGCGTCATATACAATTTTAGGTATACAATTTTTTGATTATATTTAAATTATTTATTAAATGTTATTATACATATAGTTATTATATTTGTGTATATTCATATCCTCGGGACAATACTTGGTTCATTACTTATTATGTCGTGGGATGAAAGTGCAACTCTTATGTTTGAAATGCTTACCGAAAAGGCTAGTGCCTTTTTATATATTTGCTTTGATATATAATCGTTTGCAATTGTTCATTTTAATTTTCAATGTTATGTGACATTATTTAGTAAATAATTTAGATAAGTATGCTAGAATTCATAATAAATTTTTTCCTAATAATTTTATCTAATTATGATAAACATTTTAATAATTTAATATATCAATTTTTTGGCTACGGCTAAAATTTAATCATAGCTCCGCCACTGCCTACTCAACCATTCATGCTAAACACCACGCTATTGAATATTGAAAACATTGCACACTCTAAAAGTGAGAAAAAGGCTTCAAAAGTAAAATGCTATTTCTGATTAAAATTCGGATAAACCAACTTACATAAAACCAAGTTAGTCGTATCAAACCCTACTGTATAAACCAAAATGTGACCAAAAAATAATGAAAGGAAAAAATAGAGATTTCTATAGACAATCATTGTAGGAAGGCAAGTCACAATTGAGTACCGAGTTAGGACCCTCTTCCAAATTCAATGTTGGATTAAACCAAATTCCTATATACTCTCAGACGAACTTCGGAAATAAACAGTGTTTCAAAGTTCACTTCCCTCTAAATCAGAAAAGCTCTATCCAAGTAAGAATGTGAATGGATATGGTTATTTTCTACTGTCAAGGGGATCAATCTTCAATACACAGAATGGCTAAGGCTTGGAAATCTTCGATCTTGGTCTTGCATTAGACCGCTGCCTATTTTGATTCCCAAGTTTCAAACGTGAATTTCGTTGGCCAGCCACTGGCTTGGGGAGATCATTTATAGCCACAACTTGTATTGTCCTCTGCCTCTTAGCTGCAAGCAACAATGAAACTGTCATTAATTAATTATGAACTTAGTAATGTGCCCACAAATAAAGAAAAAATCATCACGTGTTATAATTTAGTGTCCCAAACTCTTAATTTTCTAAAAGTTGATCAGGTAAATCCAACATTCTAGGGAATTAACTTTAGTGTAGAAGATTCTCTAGGAATGTAGAAACTACTGGACACTCTAACAACTTAAAATCAGATAGGAGTTTAGGACTTTGATTTTCGTAAAGGAATGACAAACCATTATCAATTTGTTGATAACGCTCCTGAAGTTTCCTCTTAGTGGCCTCTAGCTTTACTTGGAATGCAGCTTCATCTGAAAACTTGGATTTCTGATAGACAAGAAGATTTTAAGGTCGGAGATAACTCAAACCTAAAAATTACATGCACAAAGAGATTTTTTATTCTTACATCTTTCGAAATCAAGGGAGGCTTCTTTGGGATTGTATTGTTCTCTAATTTTTTCTGCATCTTTGGATCCATTTTACATAGTTCAATTGAACCAGTTTGGGCAACAAATAAAGCCCCTTCATCCATAGGAGGGGATGGAAGTCCTCCTTCTTCATCAAGAAGAGATGGATTTACATAATCTTGAGTGCCTTTTGGAGTGCCTTCTGAAGATACAAATATTTAATAAAGCCGCTTTTAAACATTTATTAATTTTTAAAATGGATAAAAAAGCAACAGGTTATTCACATGAAGCAGATTTTTTTTCTACCTGCCATAGCTGTGGTAGTGGAAGCCTTGCACCACTCATCTACCAATTTTCTCCAGCAACTAAAAAGTCAATAAATTATGAAAATGTTTAGAATGCAAGTGAACAAATTAAACAGATGTCACATCTCAACTTGTACACTAATAAATAATAGATGACTTTTAAGCAGAAGAGACATGCTACCATAAGTGTGATTTATATGGTACTGAAATTGGATAATAGTCCTTCACATATCTAAAGATCTTCATCAAAGTTAAATAAGCATCACAAGTGAACATAAAGGACACACGATTAACCAAGAAACAGGTTCAGACTAACTAAATCTAATAATTGATGGTTGATGACAGAGAATTACAGATGGGTCAGTGCAACAACAATGAATTGTATTAATCTTCATTTACACACACAATACCAGAATAACAAACCACTAATTGGAACCAAAGAAACTGGTTACAAACTATTTCTTTGATCCATGTAGTAGAAGATAAACATGTTCATTTATCTTTGTAAAAAAAACCAATGATACATGAATGAAAAACAAATATCCAGGAAAAACTGATTCATACCGAATAAGAGTCTGTGCGAGTTGACTAATATCCTTTGATCGATGCTTTTTGAGAGGCGAGACAGCCTTTCCAATCTTAGTTGCCTGGCAAAGTTAAATTTTGGGAATTAGAGGACTTACAAAAAGGGCACTGGAAAAAGAAAGAAAAATTACCCAAAAGCAAGGAAAAATGGTAGGCTCATTGAACGATTAATAAGGAATGGTTCAATTCAAACCTCTAGACGATCCAGAGTGAGTTCCATCAGCTGTAGCCTCCTCAATGACTCAAATAACACAAGGTCAGACTGTTGTGACACAAAACAAAGCAACATGAATTAGGGACCAGAGGACATAATAAAAGAACTCAACTTTTAAAGAAGTACTAAAATCCAATCCAATAAAAACCATATTCCTAAATTCAGAACGTTATTTGTCCAAACAGTAAATTGCAACACGAAGAAGCAAGAACTGATACAGAACATAAAGAATAATAATAAAAAACAATGAAAAAAGAAAGAAGAGAGAGAATATACCTCATCTTCATGGTTAAGCAGAAGATTTTTGATCCTCAAAACCTCCCCAACATCCTGAGACTCTTCTTCAATCTCATCAGTTAATGCCTCAGCTTCCCCAAAGCTATAATTGCTAAGATGATTCACATCCATCTCTCCATGGTCATCTCTGTGTCTGCAGATGTTGACGTTGCTCTCTTTACTTGCCCCTGCTTCAAGGGCAACCCCATCTTTCTTAAAAACTTTCTCGCAATCCCCGTGATCATCAACCTTTTCATCGTTACCAGATACTGCAAGCTCCACCCTTTCACACCCCAAACAGCAAGAGAACAATCTCTCAGCAATCCTATCTCTCCTCAGCTTGAATTGCTGGGGGCAATCCGAAGCTGCTACCATAATGGCATGATGAATGATACTGAATATATCAGAACTGGCAGTGCCAAAGTATTTCCTCCAGTATTCCAGTGACCCAGGCTTCATGTTCATTGCAAAATACCACAAACCTAGGTAGATCCAAAAATAGAGAAAAATAAAATTGAAACCCAGATTCAAAATTGGAACTTTTCTTTTCTTTTCTTCAAGTGATCGTCCTCACAGAATTGAAATTGATCAATGTTTGACAACAGGCGCTCTTCCGATGCTTCTTATAAAGAAAAAATAACGCGGTTGTTTGTTAGATGATTAATGATACGAAAGAAAAAGGAACAGAAGCAAAAACTTGAAAAGTAGTTTCTCACTTCGAGGGGAGAATTTCTCCTTAACCAAAAGGTTCTGATAATACTTCTTTGTTAATATTGATAGAGAAATTACAGACTTATGTAGCCATACTCTCCCTCCTAAAACAGAAAAATGCTCACAAGGCAAATACACATTTTGCATCACACACTCACACAACAGAATCTAACAATAAAATCTTATTACCTATCAATTATAACAACCATATAAACTATAACAACCTTTCAAGTCACTCCCTAATTTCTCTCATTTGTCTAACAACATACTAATTACCCATATGTATCATTCCATACCCCTTAACAAGCACCTTGTCCTCAAGGTGGATAGGTAAACTTGCGAAAATTCTGCATGTAAACACACCAAGCAAACACCCTTGTTATTCCTTTTACTGCTCCAAATTCCACAATGTACTTAGCCCAACTCATCCCAACAACTTCAAATGCTACTGAGAAAGCAGCATTTTCATCAACTTTAGTATATTTTTGCATGAGGCAGAGTGTCACAATCCTTTTTTTTTTTTTTGTAGACAAAGCTTCAATTTCCTTCTGCACAAAGTACATCTCTATAGGGAAATATATAGCCAATGGCCAAAAGCTTAAGGCTTCTAACACTCCTAGAACTTGATTGAAGTGAGGAAACATGATTGCAGATCCAGTTGTGGAAATCACATAGGCTATTCGAAAGCATATCCTTGTCAATAGGTCTCCTAGTGCTTGATTTCCAAAAGCTTAACTTGATAGCAATATTTGAAGCCGGTACTCCAGTTACACCCCCCATAATTCTTCCATTTTCTACTACTATTTTAATGCCAAGTCCTAGTCCAATAGATGAGTATGTAAAGGACATTATGGCTGCAACAATAGAAACTAATGCAATGTTGTGAAAATCTGATATGAATGACATAAAAACCTGAACAAGTCCAAACATCATCATATGTATGGTATCCCCATATTCACACCTAGTATGATGCCATTTCTTATGAGAACAAATAGATTTCAGAATCGCTCTCAAATAGTTTGCTGTGCTAATCAGAACAGACACAATTTTCAATCCCTTAGCATCTTCTCCAAGAAGCTTATATGGAACCATTCCAATAATCACTAAGCATATTCCCATGTACAAAGCAATACCTATTGAGAGGCTTCCCATTATGCCTATTGGCAAATTACGCTGTGGCCTCCTAGATTCTTCTTTAGAATTGGCAACTGTATCCCATCCAACATATGCAAAGAGTACTGCAGTAGCTCCGGCAATTACGCTTTTTGCACCCTTGGGAGCAAAGGGAGACCAGTTGGAAACATCAACTTCAAAAACTGCAGCAAAAATGAAAATGATAACAGAGATAACCATGGTCACTGTCATAAACAAATTTACAGTTGATGATTCTTCAGCACCCAAATAGAGAATTAAAGTGAGGAGAATTAGGAGACTTGGAGCGAAGACATTAATGGATAACACGTCTCCAATATTTTTGCCACCACAAATTTGAGTTGTTTGGTGACCTGAGACATCACTATGCTCAAAAATTCTACCCCCAGGATCCCATAAATAATTCCAAACAGCAGTCATTCTCAGATACATTTTCTCAAACATTTTCAGTGCATTGGTTGAGACATGACTTTTGTCACCTGTTGGTCCGTCCTTTGCCAGCCCATAATTAGAGACATCAGCCAACCACTCCTTGTGACCTTGGAAGCCATCCTTATTAAGACTCTTCACAGCAACAACAACACGTGTGCCAGGTTTGGCAGGAACCAGTGTTTGCTCATCAATCCAACCCTTAAAAACTGATCCAGAACCGCCTTCTCCTAGTACTCCATCTGTGCAAAAATTTCTGGTGGCGGCCTTAAGTTCTGTGAAAGCAAAGCCCTTCAGATTTGATGATTTTAAGATTTCATCCTCATTCCGTGGAGTCGGAGGCACCGAGACCGCTGAGACCTTACTACCCGGGCTGATGAGATCATTCACATACTTTGAACTTAACCTCGATGTTGGATCTGGAGAATTGATGCGCATTTGGTTTTCCAGATCTGGGCTAGCAACGAGAAATCCAGGTGAAGAAGCGAAGACCTTAATGTGTGTATCAACTCTCATTGTTTCTGGTAGAGGAATAGCTCCTCCAAATACGGGCTTCTTGACGATATCGTTAATGACTGGAGAGGATAATGAAGACAGCACTGACTCATAGAGTAGCGGTGAGGCTTCGATCTTTGGATATGCATCGACATCAACACAAGCAACTTGATCCGAAGGAGATGCAACATCAAATTCATGAAACATCTCTCGATTGTTCAACGACTCAGCCATCGGTGTTCCACCTCTGTCTGAGGAAACTCGTTCTGGTTGATCGATTCATATTGGCCAGTGGTTAGCTTCAAAGAATACTTACGAAATTCCTTCTGAATTTTGATAGCGGCTTGTGCTCTACGTTCATGGATCAAGTTCTGGAGCAAGTGTATCACATTCTCGCATGTGGCATTCATTGCTACAAAACTAGATTTCATCTCCGCAAAAATAGATTGAACAGATTGCGGCTGAGCATTGTTGATGGAGGTGGAGATGAATGATGAACACATGGTGAAAAAGAAGAAAAATATCTCTCAATGGAAGCGCCAATTGATACGAAAGAAAAAGGAACAGAAGCAAAAACTTGAAAAATAGTTTCTCACTTCGAGGGGAGAATTCCTCCTTAACCAAAAGGTTCTGATAATACTTCTTTATTAATATTGATAGAGAAATTACAGACTTATGTAGCCATACTCTCCCTCCTAAAACAGAAAAATGCTCACAAGGCAAATACACATTTTGCATCACACACTCACACAACAGAATCTAACAATAAAATCTTATTACCTATCAATTATAACAACCATATAAACTATAACAACCTTTCAAGTCACTCCCTAATTTCTCTCATTTGTCTAACAACATACTAATTACCCATATGTATCAATTAACCACAGCAATTATGATATGCGATATGGTGAAATTAATTCGATAAGGGTGAAATTAATTTGATGAGCGATGATCTCGATTATATATAATCAATGCATGAAAGTTTCCAAATTTACATACTTGGGTGCCAATTTTTTTAAATCAAGAAATTGATTTGAGGGGTTTTTAAATGAAACGTAAAAAAGATAGGTGTGCGTGTGGGATTTGGATCTTAACCAAAAAAAAACATGATATAGATATAATAATTGATTGTGATTTTTTTTCTAACCATACAAAAGGTAAAACATGATACGGTAAAATATATGATAATAGATTGTGATTTCTTTTTAACCATACAAAGGTAAAACATGATACGGTAAAGATATGATAATAGATTATGATTTTTTTTTTCTAACCATAGAGAGGTTGTGATTTTATTTTCTTTGGCTACAAAATTAAATATTTTGATTTACCTTTCTGTGATTGTGATCTTCTCAGATGATTATGTTAATTTTTTTTCTTCCTTTCTAAGTACAAAATCATAATAAATAATTATAAAATCGCAATCTTTGATTTATTTTTTTATGGTTGTGATCTTCTCATGTCACCATGTCATATTTATTTTTTCAGATGAGTGGATCAATTTTCGTGTGTGTGCGTGTCTGTTCCGGTCTTTATCTTTCATTTAATTTTATTTATTAATAATATTTATTGAGGAAGGTTGTACTTACGATTTTTTTATAACCTCTTACAACTATTCGTATTCACCACTAAAAATTGATTTAGACCTTTTTGGAAATAGATGCCATGGTAATTTTACTCAGGTGATTTAAAGGCAATTGTTTCCAACATCAAATGTTGTGCAACCATTAATAGAAAGCATGCACGAAGCCAATCCACTAATTGTTGGCCAACTCCCAATGCTTCTTCATTGTTCAAAAAACGATTAATGAAAAAAATAAAATAAGAAAAGCAAAATACATATCCTAGCGATGACAAGTAATAACTGTTGATTATGCTGCATAAAAAAATTGTAATTTAAAATTTTGTTGCATTCCCTACATTTGATAATCGAAAGCATACATGGATTAATCTTACATAACCCATTTTATCAATCTGGTCTTTTATTTTGTCTATAGTCTTGGATATATTATAAATGATAAGCGTAGTATCCAACAGTACGGTCAAACATCGAGTCAAAGTGGTACTGTTGTTATTTAGAAAAATACTAAACATTCCAAGCATTCAAATTTTGGAATAAGAATTAGGCCTAAGAATATGCTAAACCAACAATTTAAGATGAATTTATTTTCAGCATATTTAAGCAAATGGGGTCTTCTAGGCAATAAGAAACGCCACAATGGGAAGGCACAAGAGAAATAGAGATTTCACATAGTACAAACAACAACAACCCCCCAAAACAAAACAAAACAAAACAAAACAAAAAAATCCAAACATTTCATTCTTTGCCTGTAAATTGGAGAATCACACTAACCGAAGGCAAAAGTCCAATATAACATGTCAAAGTAAAAAAAAGTTTGCAACTTTATTGAATAAAAAAAGAAACCCAAATGGAAATGAATGGAGGGGTAGACTTATAGAGAGAAGTTGATAGAGGGCAAAGCTTTTTCCATTCACTTGTTCCGGGCAAAGTCCAATATGGCTTGTTTCTTTGGTGAATGAATGAAAATCCTTTATAAAATCATATCTCGAAACCATTTCGTTTGGGAAGACCGAAAAAAAAGAAAATAAGCAGGATAGTTATCTCAAAGAATTTCTCTCAAAGAAAAATTGAAAACCATTGAATCTAGGAGTGGGTTTATCCCCTGCAATTGATAACACCATCCAGTTCTCTGAGCTTCCTGATGCACAAGTACTTATCACAGGCGCAGCAGCTGAAGACTGGCAATCAATTTCATCAGAATGACCACCTGATCCTACATCTCCTTCTCCCTGAAAAAAAAAGCTAAAACAACTCACTCGCCAAACTAACTTTTTCAATTCCACAAGAAAATGAAGCTGAAAAGCTTACATTGGAGTTTCCATTTCGTTTGGGGTGCCTTACAGGACTTCTAGTTCCCTAAGTGGCTTCAAAAAGCTGGCCCTTCAATGTACTGCACACACACATACACACACGAGATAATATTATGCAATCAAATCAAGTGAAGCAAAAGAGTGCGGCAAAAAAAATCCTAAATTTAAAGAAAAATGGAAATAGAAAAAGAAAAGTTTACCTAGCTCATTTCATACGGCGACGAGAGAACCCAAACATATTTAAACCCAAACACTGAGTGAAGAAGAAACCCTAAAATCCCAGAAAGGGAAGCCACATTATAACAAAAAAGTCTTTTTTCTCTAAAAAAAAATGCTACCACTTTCCTGTGCCCAGAAAAAGAGTACTAATTGACCAGATTGCAAGCATGAAAGTCAACAAAGGTCAAAAAAAGAAGATAAAAGACAAACGTTGTATGGTGGACAAGAAAAGCTCACCCTGTCGTTGAGTCACACGAAAAGCAGAACCCCCTGGTGTTTGATCTTTCAGGAAATTGTTTGAAAAACTAAAAATAAAATTTTGAAAAATAAAACGACGTCGAATCGAGTATGGTATTTGTTAGGCTTATGGGACGAGAATGGATCAAATTTAATGAGAACAAACGAAGTTAAATGGCGTTAGCTGGAAATGATGAAGTGAAGAAGAGAGAGAAAAAAAGATGGAGACAGAACATAGAGATTAATTGGGTAAGAGATTAAATGAGTTATCTCTCACCCAAAACTTTTCAAATCTTTTCCCACCATTCCAATTCTAA
This sequence comes from Gastrolobium villosum, assembly GCA_032173675.1. Classification (NCBI taxonomy): domain Eukaryota; kingdom Viridiplantae; phylum Streptophyta; class Magnoliopsida; order Fabales; family Fabaceae; genus Gastrolobium; species Gastrolobium villosum. Next base: position 9,083 of record JAVKPL010005390.1, on the reverse strand, counting down.
ATTCGAATTTTAAATAAAAGAGCTATAATTAGAAAAGCTGAGTATTCCAATGTGGACAGGGACAATCAATGACTTGTCTGCCACTCCTCAGCCTGTGATTTTTTTTTTCGTTTTTTAAAAGAAATAAATTAAAGAAAAATCTTTTTCCAATTTACCAAAAAAATAAAGTTTGCATGTGCCACGTATTATAAACAGAAAACTCAGAATTAAACAGTGAGTAACACATCAACTGAATTTCCAATATTTGGATTTCTTTTATTTATATATATATATATATATATGAGTTTTATTTTTCTTATGTTGCATGAGACAAGTTGTCTCATGCAACACACAAAAAAATGGGTGGGACCCACTTTTTAATTTTCTCTCTCTTCCTTTTTAGTGGGTCCCATCCACTTTTTGTGTGTTGCATGAGACAACTTGTCTCATGCAACATAACAAAAATAAAACCCTATATATATATATAAGGTTTATCATCTATCATTTAACATGACCAGAAAAACTTTCCTACACTCACAACATTTTGTGGGGCCCGCAGCAAAAAAAAAAAAAAAACTTCGGCACGCAAAACGAATCTCTATAACATTACACAATCACTTTTCCTACAACATAACTCTTATAAAACCCATATATATATATATATATATATATATATATATATGGGGCAGGAGATATTCTTATACCGGTGTAAGAGTTAAAGTCTTACACTGCAATCTTGACCATTGATCCACTTGTATCCAATGGCTCACATTACTAAAAAATTTGAACCATCAGATATAAGTGTGATTAACGGACAAGATTAAGAGTGTAACTTACACTGGTGTAAAATGATCCTGAGCCTATATATATATATATATATATTAATCATTAATAATCAAATCAACAATAATAATATTAATTAATATACCACAGAATTCATTCTCGAATTTAATAAGAGATCGTCGCTGTTATTGGGAAAAGTCCGCGAAGATGCGCTCCAATTTGAACAAGGTAACCGGCTAGAATCCCAAGGGAAAAAGATGGAGATCCGGTTTTAAAATCTTCCCGCGTTTTCAGTTCCAATAATGTCCCTTTCGGCCGGCTTAGCTGTCTTTTGGATCCATTTTCTATGCGCTTAAAAACGTCACCATCTTTCCGATAATTATTGCTACTTCTTTTTTAATTCAATTTTTTTTTAAACAAAAAAACTTGTCTTTTTCATTTATCAAATTTCTGTGTTCCGGCACTGTAATGTCGGGTCCGTTTTACCTTTATTTTTATGATTTATCATTTATCATTTAATTTGACCACAAAATTTTTTCTACACACACAATATTTTGTGGGGCCCGCAGCAAAAACAAAAAACTTTAGCACACAAAACGAATCTCTATAACATAACACAATTACTTTTCCTATAACATAACTGTTATAAAACCCTTATTTTTGTTTAAAAATAAAATATTAAATTAATTATTATAATTTTTGGCAAAAAAATTAATTATTATTAATTAATAAATAATTATGGATTTAAAATTTCTAAAATTACTTTAGATAATTTTATTTAATATTTATTACAATATATATATATAACTCGTATTTTTTTCACCCCTTTTCTTTGCATGGATCCATATAAATCTCATATATGTTTTTATATTTTGATAAATATTAAATACAGTTATTTAAAGTTACTTCATAAACTTTAACGGTCTTATAAAAGTTATGTTGTAGGAAAAGTTATTGTGTTATATTATAGAGATTCATTTTGCGTGTCATAGTTTTTTGTTTTTCTTCAAAATATGCGGGCCCCACAAAATATTGTGTGTGTAGTAAACTTTTTTTGATAATGTTAAATGATGAATGTAACCCCCAAACTTTAAACACAATAATTATATAATTAAATTAATAGGAAGGATATACTTACAACCTTTACTTTTACAACCTCTTACAAACATATCTTAACACCGTTGATTTTCGTCAATCAACGATTATCATTTATTGTGAATTAATAATTAATTAATGAGTTTAATTTGCAAAAATCATTGATTAGCGGAAATCAATGATATTAAGATATGATTGTAAGAGGTTGTAAAAAAAAGTTGTAAGTATTATCTTTCTCTTAAATTAATATAAGAGGGAGGATATTCTTACTATCAAAGTTTTCTATTACTAATTTACTACATATCTAATCACCATTGAATCAAAGAAAGAAAATGCTAATTTTTTTATAAAAAAAGATAAAACATTGATCCAATAATAATTAAATAAATAATAAGTTGATAATAGAAAATTTTAGAAATAAAAACATTCCTCTTCTTAATATAAACCGTTTGAATGTGTTAAATTAAATTTGAGGAATGATTTGATTACCAAAAAAAATTTGAGGAATGGTTTTATCTTTTAATAAGAAAAGTTCCCTTCACCTTTAAAATACGGGTCCCAAGTTGGTCAGTGGTGGACCCATCTTGCTTTTTCATCATTTGCTCTATTCCCGCCAACTTAGACCCTTTTTTTTGTACGGTTTGAACATTTTTGCTTATGTGAAATAGAAGGTTACTGACTCATTCCATAGATTCGTTGTTTCACCTAATTTGGATAATCTTTTTATTTTAAAATATGTGAGAGAGAAGCTTTATTTTAAAAAAAAGTGATAAAAGGTTTCTATGTTGGGTTTTATTATTTTTCTCAGAATAAAATGTTAATTTTTGAATGATTCAATAAAATAATAATTCAATACAGAATGGCGTAACAAAAACTGTATCAATACCATTCCTGGAATTACCGAAATTTTATTTCACCATCATCGTTTGACAGTCACTATACCTCAAGCACGACCTTTCTATCAAAACATCCATCGAAATATGGATCATAGAGTGATGGAATGATTGGAGAAGATGTCATGTATAGTAGAAGATATAAATGAACATTAAAAGATAAAAACACAAAATAGAGTATAAAGAATCTCATATGGAATGGTCAGCGCCCTCACCGCGACCTATATAAGATGTCCAATTATACAAGTTGTTGGGCCTTTGAAAATATAGTTTTTAATCACTTTTGGCTTTAATTTTGACCTCTCTTTTTTCTAATATATAGTAGTGATTTGGGTATTGATATGCGATTTGGTTTTTCTCATTGAGATAAATTATTTCATAATACACAAAAATATATGATCCACTAAAAGGAAAAGAGAAAAAACAAAAAAAGTGGATCATGTAAGAAATTTTATAAATAGGTTATATGAAATTAGAACACCAAAAGATTCAGGCTTACTTGTTGAAGACATGATTCTTGAACGGTTTTTGTTTCCTCTGATGATCCTGCAATGGAAAGACCAGGATCTTCCTCTGCAATTCACACAACTCCCTAATCACAACCACCGTCGATGGGGCGAGTTGTGCAGTGACGGTTTTCCAACACGTTGTGAATGCAAAGGGGATCTAGTCAAACTTATTAACCCTAGTCCCCTTCCCATCATGGGCCTATGAGTTAGGCCTACACTGTTACCCACACTAATCGGTTTACAAATATCCAAGCCCAAATAAAAGGTCACTTAATTAAATGGGCTTTATACTGCACCTCTTTATGGATCATAACTTAGCCCGTTTTTATCAAAACAAGAAAATAACAATTGATTGAAGCCCACAGTTATTATAAAAATTTCTAAGGACAAAATCAATTATAAAATTTTAATTTAAAAGAGAAAAGGAAAACAAGTTATTTGAAAATGACTCTCGGGCTAAGGACTAATTCTTATAATGTGGCCACATTTTAAGAAAACACATGATCCAAGGTGCGATATCTGAATATGACTCCATCCAACTAAAATCAAATAACATTGAATCAGGTGGTAATTATACCCTTACCGATATAAGACCTTCCGTGATCACAAATGTTACTTGACTCCGTCGACTAGTCATTAGTGTGGAGTGTAGCAAGAAAATAGTATGCCAATGTGATCCAACAACAGCCAAACTGCTATTTTCTCTATCAGTCCTCAAATTTCTCTCAAATGCCTTAAAGTCAGAGAAATTCCATGGTTTATCAAAAACCATCATAAAATCAAATATGGTGTCGACTACGGGTCCTATAGTCATAACAACACCATTATGTCTCAAACTCCCATACAGTGTCAACCACAGGCACGGTGGTCCCAACGACTCTGAGTTCCAAAATATCTCACAATTGATTACATAAATGCATGTACTCAATATATAAAATAATAATATATAAAATAATAAAACTCAAAGCATTATCAAATGCTCCAAAATAATTTATATGTCAACCAAACATCAATTATATCCAAAATAAATAGCTCAACATTGTAAAAAAATAAATAATTTAAACTCCCACTAATCAACTAAATCAAGGGAATTCACAATGCCCGTATTCTTCGCATGTATTTATCGTGGGCCTATATCCTTTGGTTAGAGAGTCGGTCAATATCCTCAACAACTAAGTCATTCACATACAATACAGGAAAAAGAATTTTTCTCCCATTGACCTTACGGTAAATATACTGACAGAAATTATTTTCATCATAGTTCAAGAAAGTCACTGCCTCATCAAATCACCATTAATGTAAAATAAAATCCATATTGATTTAAAAAGGATATAGAATTCAAAATCTTTTTCAAAGAGGCCTTATAGTAAATTCATTTCAAAATAAACTCATATCCTGACATTAAAAACTAAGCAATTATCTCCCACTGACTCGACAATAACTTCAAAATCATACAAAATTAATCATATATCTCCCACTAAAAAAAACACATCAAGTATGTTCTCCTCATCAATTATAGGTTAACACACAATGCCCTATCAAGATCAAAATTCATAAAAAATAAAATAAGAATATAGATCTCATCTCCATTATTCATAATTCAATCCAATCAACAATTCCATTATGACATTGTTATCGTTCATATCAAGCGTATGTTTATTCCATTAAAAGCAATTGTATTAATTATGGGCAATCAAACAATTTTAACAAAATAATTAACATATTATAAACATTCCTTTGAGCAGTGTATATAATATACAATTATATCACATTATTTGAAATTTTAACTCAATGCAAGTTTCAAAATTAATGCATACAATAAATTCCTTTGGGCAGATAATTGCAAACAATAAATTTTATTAATAAAGAATCCTGACGATTTACAAATGACATTCTGAATAAACTAAGAGGAAATATACACGTTCAATTAAATCAAGATATTATAATGAGGCCAATTCCCCTTTGAGCAGAATACACTAACCAAGGTCTAAACCAAGATCAGAACATCAGATGAGTTAATCAATGAGTACAACACTGGGTTTGAAAATCTATCCACTTTAGACAGATAGACTCCTAGACCAATGAGCCTCTAATAACTTCATTCCAAATAAGTTCACAGTTATAGCACACAATTATCCCCATTTGGGCAGGTAATTGGATGAAATAATCAAAATCATTTCTCAATTTTTACAAAGAAATTTTCACAAACCATTATAAGTAATTCCACTTTGGTGGCAATTACCCATACTAATTCATGAAAACTCTAACACCAAAATTATTTTTCTCTTGCCCAAAACCATGATCCATTCCACAAGAAAGTGCAATATCTCTACTAATAATGAATAAAAGTTAATAGCATTTTCAACAAACTTTGCATTTAATCAATTCAGGCGGAAGCATGCACCTCAAAAATAAAATTAGAGCAAGCATCAGAAGCTGCATTTAACACTACATCATGACCAAATCCAAATCACATCATAATTTGATCCCAAATATAATGAATCAATTTTCCCAATAAGCAAATTATCAAATATATAATAAATCACATTTATTCCTAACATCATGCAAATAAAATTTGGTGCAAAACGATAAAATGAGGCTATTAACTTTTGGACATCAAAAGTCCCAAATTGAATAAAAATAAAATTAGTATTAAAATATCAATAAATAATTTATGCCATCGGTAAATAGATTTGCATGACAGTGAATCTCTATTACATTTGGCCAATTGTGAATGGTGGAATATTTTAGTTGTGCTATTTGAAGGGAAAAATTTAATATGTTCGAGGACCACTGAATTTTTTGGTGTTTCCTCTCACAACATTAATTTTCTCTTTACTTTTTTACCCTTATTATTTTCCCACTTTTCTCATTTTACCCTCCTATTTACACTAAGGGACCACCTAAGAACGGTGGTCCGGTTCACACAAAATAACCTCTATTTCAAGATCTTGCAAATATTTTTTATTTTTTTTTGGAGATAAATTTTATTTTTAAATATACCATAAAATAACATTTAATTATAGCACCGTACGAGTAAAATTTAGTGAAGAATGTCAATATTGGGCTAACAAATGCCTCATGTGTCATAACGTACAATGACCTTTACTCAAAGGATCTAAATAGGTTTTCTTCTCCACAAAGCAAAATAATCACCACAGAAATAAGTTACATCCGTAAATAATGCCTAACTATAAACATATGATCAGTATATATCATGAATTCATGCATTTTTGTATTGTAAACAAAAAAATCAATATTTGCAGTATGTAAAGACAATTCCAAATATTATTATATAAATACCTAAACTATTATATTATTGCATATGTAGGTACAGAATCGCAAACCAAAAATTAATGGAGCTAATTTTTTATTATTATTATAATTAGAGAAAAATGTGTGTCCTTTAGAAGGACACATACTTAGGTCATTTTAGAAGAGAGACGGACATAAAGATGTTTGGGTCCCACTGAAAAAATTAAATAATAAGATAAATAAAAATGCGGGTCCCACTTATTTGTGTCTTCTTCTCTCCTAAAATGACCTTAGTGTGTGTCCTTTTAAAGGACACACACTTTTCCCTTATAATTATGTTATGTAAAATCTTTTGTATATGCTTTGAAGGAGAAGAATTTTGGTGGTTCTGGATCACCATTGATTCAGTGATCCAAACCAATCAGGATGTGACATCTATTGAAGAGAAATGAGAGAAAAAAATAAAAAATAAATTTTTGAAGTCACTAAATGAAAGAATCACGTGGGACCTCGAGCACTAAATTTTTTTCCGCTTTTGAAGAATCTGAAGCAAAAGATAGTCCGGATCCGGATATATCATCGGTATTTAGGCATATTAAAATTTTGAATGATATTTCTGGTCCACATATCTTTTCGGGAAGGCCGAAACTAAAAATGGCAGCACTAAGGTCAAGAAAAAAAAAAAAAGGGAAATCGACGATGGGGTTTTAGGGCTAACCCTAAATATAAATTTCAATCAAAACGAATAAAATATTAATCGTCTCATTCAAGAATAAAAGGCACAAAATTTAATCCCAAAACAAATAATCATATATAATAACAAACAATTGGATCCTAATTCATATAATCTAGGCTCTGATACCAAATGTAAGAAATTTCATAAATAGATTATATGAAATTAGAACACCAAAAGATTCAGACTTATTTGTTAAAGACATGATTCTTGAAGGGTTCTTGTTTCCTCTTATGATCATTTAATGGATAGACCAGATCTTCCTCTGCAATTCACACAACTCCCCGATCACAATCGTCGATGGGGCGAGTTGTGGAGTGACGGTTTTCCAACATATTGTCAATGCAGAAGGGACCCAGACAAACTTATTAACCATAGTTCCCTTCACATCATGGACCTATGGGTTAGGGCTATACTGTTACCACACTAATCAATTTACAAATATCCAAACCCAAACAAAAGGATCATTATACTGCACCCCTTTATGGATCATTGACTTAGCCCCTTTTTTTTATCAAAATAAGAAAATAACAATTGATTGAAGCACACAGTTATTATAAAAATTTCTAACAGATCATGATTGCATAATATAAATTATCTCATGTAATATGAGAAATATATTTTCCATTGATATATGTATAATGCACTCAAGGTACAAAATCAAAAAATGAAAGAAAAAATTAAAAACTCCCCAGATAAACATTTATTAATATGTATTTAATTTTTAATTATATTCTTATTCTAAATTTATATTTATAAATTTAAAATTCGACCCTTATAACATGTCATTTGATTTCCTAGTTTTCGCGAAAATACTGAAAATATCATCGAGAAAGGAAGAGCGTGTATGTTCTCATGATTTGATGCATCCAAATCTTTTTAGTACGTATTTTTGAACGAAACTCTCTTCTAATACTTTTTGTATTCATTAATGGATTTTTTTTTCATCTAAAATATTTATATTTTAATAAATTTATATATCTAAAATAATTATATATCTAAATAATAAATTCTTTCTAATACTCTTATAATAATTTCAATAAAAAAGCTTGTGAAAGTAATTTGACCAAACATTTTTTTTGGGTAAATGCGAAGGGCAAAGCGCCCAAAACAAAACTAATAAAATCCTTTTTCTTTTGGAAGTTACAAAACTAATATTTAGTTATGTGACTTATGTCTACAAACGCCAATTAAATCATCGCCAACTTATTTTTACTCTATAAACTAATGAGTTTTTATATCGAATAAGTATTAGCATGACATAAATTTATGTTTCTAAGACTTTTAAATTGTATGAATTTTTCGTGAGGTTTGATGGTTAAAATTACATAATGATAAAATATTATATAACAAACATATTAAAAGAAAGATACTGCATAAAAAAATGATTTATAATTAGGGAAAAGTGATTGTCCATTTAAATGACACAACTTATATCCTTTCACTCTCATGAAGAGGTGATATCCACACCTTTATATTTTTTGTCCATTTTCTCCTCCTTTATCTATATATTTCTCTCACTTAAAATGATATAATTTTACATTCTTTAAAATGATACACACTTTCCCTTATAAATAAGACTGAAATATGATGCACTGTATCTGGGCTCATTGATCCGAACAGAATTTTTGCTCCTTTAATTTTTGTATATTGTATTTCATTCTCGATATTTATCAATAAAGATCATTTAGTGCTATAGATCCGCAACCCCTTCCCCGTACACTCACAAGTGTTTTTTTTTTGGATAGACACTCACAAGTGTTTTTTTTTCTTAGGTGAGTATCGTGACTCCCTCCGATACTTACATGATTGTGCCAAGTAGTATAATTTCGATAG